>CAUYSK010031318.1:0-44831 GCA_963575035.1 Avahi laniger
CTGTAGTCCCAGATACTCAGGAGGCTGAGGCAGGAGGATCGCTTGAGCCCAGGAGTTTGAGGTTGCTGTGAGCTAGGATGACACCACGGCACTCTAGCCTGGGCAACACAGTGAGACTCTGTCTCAAAAAAAAAAAAAAAAAATCAAAATTAGACCGTGTCACTTTGCTCAAAACCCCCTCCCAACTCACATTCCACTCCCTCCAACCCTATATGCAGTGAAGAATTCATCCCACCCAGAAGCCTGGTCTTTACCATCATATTCTCAGCTACTGGAAACTGACCTGTAGGCCCCTGGACAGGGGTGTCAGTCAAACAATGTGGGGGGCTTTTGTTTTGTTTTTAAAGAAGGTATTAGCCCAAAGCTCTGGTAGGGGCTGGAGATTAAAGGTCAGCCGCACCGGCAGTATGTGATTAAGCCTTAAGGAAAACTCTGCAGTAGCTTCCCACCTGGTTGTTCCACATTCATCACAGACAGGAGGAAGTACGGTGTCCAGGACAGAAAACGTCTTGTCTGGACCCCTACCAGATTCCACCCTAGGAAGCTCACCTATGGCTGGCTCTGTATCTTTTTGCTTTAATAAAACTGTCATCCTAGTGCTTTCCCAAGTTCTGTGAATCACTCTAGCATATTACCCACCCGAGGGTGGTCGTGGGCAACTCCTGAATTAGCAGCTGGTGTTGGAAGGGCAGACTTGTGGGGACCATGCCCTCTAACTGCGTACTTTACCAAACTCTTCGCACCCTGCGACCACCTTATCATGACCTGCCCACACCCTGCTGACCAGGCCAGACCTCATCTTACTCATCTCCTCTGGCTCCCTCCTCGCTCACACCAGCCATGCTGCCACCCTTGGCACAGGAAAGCTCCTTCCCCAGATTCCTGCCAGGTAAACTCCCTTACTTATTTTAGGCCTTTATTCACAGCTCACCTCCTTGGTAAGGCCTCCTCCAGCCCCCGCCTCGAAGCCCCACAACCTTGCCTGCTTTGCCTTTTCCTTTCAACACTATCACCACATCCACAACACTGTAAATGTTATTTGTCTAACTTCTTCTTCTCCATCTCCCCACGAGGCAGGAATTTTGTACTTTGTTCCCCACTGTAACCACAAGACCTTGAACAGTTCCTGGCATGAGTTGAGTGTTCAAGAAATTCTCCGAGTGACCTCTAGTATCCTTCACAAGTATCTCTCTTAAAAACCAGACCATCCCATCTTTTTCTCCCTGAAAGGCTAAGTCTCCAAAACAGGGAAACTGCCCACACTTGGCTAGAGACCTTTGCTGAGGGGATAAGGTAAGAGTCAGCAAGACCCAAGACCTCCAGGAACTGCCTGGCCCTGCCTTAGTGAGGACGTGCAGATATGTCCTAACCCTAACACCTCCTTGCTGTTGACTTTGAAAGACCTCTTCTTCTCTGGGCCTCGGTCCCTAGATGAATAACGAAGGAGTTGGAGCTGACATAGAATTCTCTGGCCAAGATCACTGTGGGGCAGGTCCAGGAGGGGAGGGGAGGGGAGAAATTCCTGTGGTGACAGAGGGGCAGAAGGAAGACATGACCTCATCAGGCAGGGGTGGCTTTTATTTGAAGGCAGAAAACACCCTATTTGGGGATCATCTGTAATCGGCAACAGTTTAAAAAAATTAGGAAGAAAAAAACCAGAACCCAAAGGGCCTGGGATGGGGAGTGGAGGGGAAGGGTAGTGGGTCCCGATCAGGCCACGTAGGGGAAGTGGAGCAACAGCCCTTCGTGAGGCTCCAGGTTCAGGTGTTCCAGCTCAAGGGAGGCACCCTCCTCACGGCCTGGCCGGGTACTGAGCAGGAGGTTAGCCCTGGCTGGCAGGCTGGCGCTGGCAGGTAGGTTGGAGGGCCCCAGCTTTACTGAGAGGTTCACACCCCCAAAGTTGAGCACCACCAGGAAACGCTCATTCTGGTCCCAGTGGCGGATGTAGGAAAAGAGTCCAGGCCCAGAGGACAGGGCATGGAAGTCCCCATGCAGCAGGGAGCGCTCCTTACTCCGCTGGTCACTCAGCCGCCGGAACAGGGAAAGGAGGGAGCCAGGGTCTTCATTCTGGCCCTGAGAAGGATGAAGACATAGCAGGAGGGGGTGAGGGAGTCTGCGGAAGTGTGGACTTCTACAGGTCCTGCCCACCCTCTGGTCAGGGTCCGCCACATCAAACCCTTACCTTCACAGTCACATTGGCGCTTATGGACTCTGGCATGTTGGGGAGGCTGGACTCATCCCACAGCATGACTGGGGCCTCCACAGGCTGAAAAGCAGAGAAAATAGGACTTGAAAAAGGCCTGGGCCAGTCGTGGTGGCATGCACCTGTAGTCCCAGCTACTCAAGAGGCTGAGGCGGAAGGATCCCTTGAGGCCAGAAGTTTAAGGCTGCAGTGAGCTATGATCGCACCACTGCACTCCAGCCTGGGTGACAGAGCAAAACCCTATCTCTTGGAAAAAAAAAAAAAAAAGAAAGAAAAGGCCTGGATCTACTCCCTCTTATCCCTCCTCCCATTCTCATCCTCACTGCTACATAACCTCCACTCATGTTGGGCTAACTTCTACTGGACAAGCAGAGTGACGGGGTCCCCTCAGCAGGGAGAGCTCCCAGATAGGCCGACTCCCTCACTTCCCTCAGGTCTCGGCATGGTTATCTCATCAGGTTTCCCATGGCCACGCTATAAAATATACCCCCATCCCTCTTCTCTAGGCTATACCCTGCCTTCTTTTGCATAGCATTTTTCAGCGCTTGGCATTTTATTATATTTGCACATTATTTAATTATCTAACCACCTCCAGCACTTTTGTGCACTGCTGTATTCTCGGTCTCTAACACTTAGGAGTTACTCAATAAAAATCTGTGGAATAAATGAATGACAAGTTCTACAAACCTCGGTCAGGAATCAACTCTAACCCTATAGCTAACGCTAGCAAATAAATGCCTTCCTGCTAGTAGCCCTCTCACAGCACTCATTGCCATGGGCGGTGCTTATCCATCTGGCTCCTTCACTGAGCTATGAGCTCCTGGAGGGCAGTGATCTAGCACAGGGTACTCACTGTCCAAAGAATGAAGGAAGGAAGGAAGAAATGGTGACCACAACAGTGAACATCCACCAAGTATGGTGATGTGCCTGCATTACTATTAAAACATGGCCTCATTTAATCCTAACCACCCTGTAAGAAATGCAGTATCACAGAAGAGATGACCAAAATCAGTGGGGTAAAATAACTTGCCCAGAGCCACAGCTACTGACCAGGTGACTGACTAGTACAGGAATCAAACGCAGTTTCGCCTCAAGGCTCCTGTCTATCTGCCGCCATCCACAGAATCATCATAAGACGCACGAACACAACCTCCCCCATGGTGCCGGGCAGACAGCGAGCGGTACCTGTCCAGGAAGGGCAGCTGTCTGCAGGCCAATCTCATCCCCATAACTGAAAATGGGGGTCCCTGGCAGGGTGAAGAACAGCAGCTGGTAGAGTCGGAGGAGCTGAGTCGGCAAGAAGGAAGTCATGAGCCCCGCCTGGGACAACTGCAGGGACAGACACTCTGGTGAGCCCCATTATCACACCTCCGCTTCCATCTCCAAACAACCCTTTCCTCCAAAAACCCCCTACCCCCACTCCCCCCAGCGTGCTACTCACACTCCAGCTGCACCAGTGACTGCCGATGGTATCCAAATACTCGGTGACTAGGACTTTTGTTTGCTCCCCAGTGAAATTGGACTTTGACATGTATGAGTTAGTCAATAGCAGGTCTTTGGTGGATTCAAGTAGGCTCAAGATCTGCTGAAGGTTGGAGGAGTCAGTCCCTGCAATCAAGAGCCTGCACAGGGGAAAGCAGAGGCCAAGATTGGTACAAGTAAGAATGGAAGTAGGCCGGGCGCAGTGGCTCATGCCTGTAATCCTAGCACTCTGGGAGGCCGAGGCGGGTGGATCGTTTGAGCTCAGGAGCTCAAGACCAGTCTGAGCAAGAGCGAGACCCCGCCTCTACCAAAAATAGAAAGAAATTAATTGGACAGCTAAAAATATATAGAAAAAATTAGCTGGGCATGGTGGCGCATGCCTGTAGTCCCAGCTACTCAGGAGGCTGAGGCAGGAGGATTGCTTGAGCCCAGGAGTTTGAGGTTGCTATGAGCTAGGCTGATGCCACGGCACTCTAGTCCAGGCGACAGAGTGAGACTCTGTCTCAAAAAAAAAAAAAAAAAAAAAAAAGAATGGAAGTAAACAAAGTTCTCTGGACTAAGAACTCCTTCCCCCTCTTCTTAGGGCCCAGTTCTCCACCGAAGGGTTACAACAGTGGAGTCGAGTCAGGGAGGTGGCATCTGGCACCCACCTATCTTCGCCAAAGCTCTTGGTGATGTTCTGCCACTCAGACAAGAATGAGGATGCATTCTAGAAAGAAAAAAACAGAGTCAAGGAACAAGAAACATTACCAGGCCCGGCCTGAGTCTCTCTGTTCTCATCCGAGCTTTGCTTCTTACGTGTCACGTAAACTCACCGCCAGTTTCTCCACATCCCGAACCTGGAACCCGTTCACACCAGCTTGCAGCCAAAAAGTCAGAGCATTCTATAGGGGGGAAAAGAATAGAGGAGAGATATCAATACTCAGAAAATTCTAGCCCATGCTAAACCTCACCCACCACATACTTCCCTATGACCTTGGAGAGTCAATTGTCTCTCCTGGGCCTTTCCCACCTGTATGACAAGTCTTGGCCTTTGGTCCCCTCCAGCACTAACCTCCCATGGGTTCTCTTAGTGCTATAGCATTTCACTTCTCCATTCCTGTCTCTGGTAAATCTCACAGCTTCACCTTTGACAGCCACAGAAAAGGTCCAAGAAAAAAAGCGTGTCCATACACATAAGTTCACTTAACCCTTAGCATGTGGAATGCTAGTATATCTATTTTAAAGATGAGGAAACAGGCTTAGACAAGCAAGGAAACGTGCCCAACGTCATAATCACTGAGCAACAGAGACAGACCTAAAATGTCAGTCAAGATCCCAAGGCAAGTGTATTTACTTCTGGGGTGAGCTGAGGAGAGCAAGGCCAAAGGCAAAAGATTGAAATTCAAACCACAGCCCAGGACAGTTTAGAAGAAGATTTGAAAAGAGGTCAGCTCTGCAGAACAGGCTCAGGCCTGCAGCCTGGTGGTCACCAGGCACACAACACGGAGCCCAGCCCCACTGCCCTTTCCTCCCCTTCTCTGTGCCACTGCTCTCTCCTCTAGTCTCCCATTTCCATCAGAAGCGACCACCCTCATGCCAAACTATCTGAAAATATTCCCCTATCAGTAACTTTTAAAGGCTCTCCCAGAAATTGGCAAGGGCTAAACTGGATGGATCCCAGACATTCTATCCAAATGCTGGCAGTCCAGAATTCTACCTCAGACCCCAACAGCAAAGTGTCAGGATCTGCCTCCATTTTTGTTCTACCCATTCTGAACTGATCAGTGTTCTAGAACCCAGCCATCAGGAGCTAGGGTGACATTCAAGGCCCCATGCCCAGCCTGCTCAGTATATACTTTGAGCCTGTACTTTCAGGGAAGGCAGATTAGAGAAGACTACTTCAAATCTTTGGCACTTGAAGCATCTATGAACCTTAGCTTCCTCATTTACAGATCAGGGACAACAATAGATACCTTGCATGGTTATACAGGGAATTAGAAAACATCTATAAAATACTTGGCATAGTCCCAGATGCATAGGAAGACTCAGTGCTTATAGCTGCAGACTGGGCTCCACTCCAAACATATCAAACAAGAACTGGGAAACCAGTCAGGACAAGATTCCCACAGAGAAAGGGCTTCCCCTCCCAAAAGGAAGAAAAATCAAATCTCCAGAGTAACATCTGAGAAAGTCCCTTCCTGGCACTGTCTCACCCTCAGAGTCAAGAAAACGAGAAAAATGAGTGGACAGAAAAGGAACAAGAAAAATAGGGGCACACAGCTAGCATGTCCTTCAGCTATGGGAGGAGGCATTCCTTTTTTTTTTGTCTTGTTTCTTTTAATTTGTTTTCAGAGCCAAGGGAAGAGGCATTCCTGCTTGACCCCAAGGAGCAAAGGGACCTCAGCTGAAACCAGACTAACAGGGCTGAAAAGGGCCAACCCAGCCCCAGTATCTGGCTCCCACCTGCCATCAGCTCTATACTCACCTTCATCTTGGTGGTCACAGTATCAACCTGAGTGGAGAACCACGAGTTCTCGCCCCTGTAGTTGGGAGTGAGGTCCAGAATGACACGGATGCCTGGAACAATGGGGGTAAGGGGGAATGAGGAAATCAAAAACACAAGTCTGTTGAGTGTTTTCTATGTATTATTTGGTACAAAAGCTTGGATTTGAACCCTGGCAAAACTCATTCCACTGAAACACAGGCATGAGCAAGAGACCTTAAGGTCTTGGAAGGCAGAAGATATACAGTAAAGAAGGATGAGCTATGGGGTCCTCAGCTCCCCATCCCCAAAGTGAACCCTTTAAATTTGTTTCTACATCGAATTTTAAGACAATATTTGGGATTTTTTTTTCCCCAAAAGGATTCAGTTTTACAAGTTTAAAAACCACTGATTTATTAAAAGCCTACATTTTGCAAATATGGACACTAAAGCCTATAAGTTAAATGACCTGCCAAGATTACACAGCAAGTAGAAAGCCCCTGAACCACACAACAACTCATTTTAGGAAAAAGCCTAACAAACTTCCCTTGTACCTGCCCTAGGAAAACTGAGCCAGTTAGGAGTAAACCAGACGAAAGTCCTATCTTGCTCTTCCTCTGGCCAGAAGGCCAAGCCCTTAGTAGCTGCTTCCTTGGGAACCCCAGGACACCCACTCTTTTTCTTGGCCAATTGCAGGAGACTGTCAAAATCTTCCTTGGAGCCAAGACTGGGGTCGATCTGTAGCAAGTCGGTCTCAGCGACATCATCCTTCTGGTTCTTGTGAATCGGGCCCAGCACAAAGCCCCTCACCTTCAGAGTGCTCAGATAGTCGAGATGCCCCTTCAGACCTGAAATGGGGGGGCTGGGTTAACAAGTGAGGCCCATGATCTGCCCCACTCTATCCTCTCCCCGAGCCCATGGGTGGGGGCTGGGGCGCTGCAGATAAAGCTAGATCACGAGATTCCGAGCAGCAGATGTAAGGGGCCTGGTACATTACTTCAGAAACCAGTTGTGACTGGCTCCCGGCGCCGCTGGGAAAGCGAGGGTGCTGAGTCAGCCACCCTCGTGAAAGAGTGTGGGCGGGGTCGGCTTTCTTCAAAGAAAGGAAGGAAGGACTTGGACGGGGTGAAGAACCGCCAAAGTCCACCCGAGGACGGGGGAGGGGGTCGGCACAGGTGACCAGATTAAAGCCCCCGGAGGCGCGCTGCACTCACCAGCTAGGTTGCCCGAGTCGCGGCCCTGGAAGGCCTGAAGGTCGCCAATGCGGTAGAGGGCGCCCGTGTGCCACCACCGCTGCACGGGCAGCTCGCGACAGCGCGGCGCCCGCACGATGATGACCACGGCGCCCGCCAGCATGCCGAGCCAGCCGAGCCAGAAGAGGACCAGCAGCGCCCAGCGGGTGCGCACCCAGCCGGGGCTGCCCGCCACCTTCAGCAGCTCCTCCTTGGACAGGCCAGTGAACTTGGCCGCGACCGCCGTCTCCGCCTCGTCTTCGGCCACCTTGATCTTCACCAGACCGTTTTTCTCGGCGCCCGCCACCGCCATGGCCATGGCCGCCTCCGACGCCGCGTTCATCGGCTGCTTCTCCGGTTCTAGCTCATTCAGCTCCACCTCCTTCATATCCACCTCGGTGTCCTGGCTCATGGCGCCTGCGGAACCGATGACACAACGCAGCCTGCGATCAGGTGGCGGCTCGACGCCTTTCCAAGCCTACAGGCCCCGGTGATTCCGCGACGCTTCCGCTACCGCTTCTGCCCGGCGGCGGCGCGGCCCCTGGGAAGTGGTTGAGCCCCGCCCGGGCCTGGCCCGCCCCTTAAAGTGGAACGTCGGGGATTGCTCTGGCCGCAGCCGCGGTGGGCGGCGCAGGGGAGTAACGTCGGGAACTCGCTTCCGCCCGCGGCGAAGTCCAGTGTCTCATCTCGAACCTGTCTACCCCTAAGGTTCTTTCCAGCCTGACGCTGGGAGGGCTTAGCAGGAAGCCACCTTTAGGTGAACAAAGTGTGTGATTTGTCCCGCCCCGGATCCCGAGGCCCCTGTTCGCCCACTCAGCAGTCTAGTGACTACCCCGAAATCATCTTCCATTTGCCCCTGGCCCACGGCCCGGTCTTCCCAACTTCACATGGCCACTTGCACTTTCAGAGCAAACCAGACCCAACTTCTGCCTTCCCCGCACCAAACTTTGCCCTCTCAAGCCTCTGGGGCTTGGCGCCAGACCCCCTCTGCATCCCTGGTTTTTCAAGACTCATCTTGAGTTTATTTCAAGTAATTCCTCATGCGGCAACTATTTAGTGAGCACTCGTTACAATACTTTGCTTCATTAACTTTACCGAATTAACTCTAATCCAGTCTTTTTCACGATGGCTTTAAAATGAATACGTTTGCACAGGGAAGTTGAGGTTGACACCTCCCTTCTACCCTACCCCCACCCAGTCGCTAGCTCCGGGATGTCCGGCAGCTATGAATCAGACATCCGGGAGATACTGATGGGGCTGCAGTGAACATTCCAGAGCTGGGCCTCAGAGGCACCCACCTTTTCTAGAACAGACCAGAAGGTGCCATGGCCAGACTCTTCCCCACCTTGCAGGGCCTCTCACAGATTATCCCGGGTTCCCCAACCTCCCCGTCACTTCACCATGCTAAGCCTTGGAGGCAGTTGGCATTGCAGACGCTTTGAAGACCTCCCGAATTCCCCCGGACAGAGATCCTCGGATAGAGAGTTAGCAGGGCAGAGACAAGGTTCACAGCAAGGACTACCAGACATCAACACTATGAGGTGCCGACACTCTCAGGAACTGCTTGTTCCCGGGCAGTGCCAGCTAGGCTATTTTCAGAGAGGAGCTGAAGGAAATCAGTTCTTTCTCCCTCTCCCACCTAGGCTGGGAGCCAGAATTGCTGTGTATTTGGAAGAAAGCAGAAGCAAAGATCTGAAGTAATAGCAGAAAGAAAAGGGTGTGAAAAGGCTCATCCTCTGCTATTCCCCTTCTGTATCCCAAAGCATCCATCCCTGTCCCCCCCTGGGAAAGCTGGAACCAGCTCCTAGGGGGAGGCAGGCAAATGGCTGGAGGTTGAGGTTCATACCAGTGCTCAAAGATGGTAAGAGGTCCAAGGTGCCCTGGATATGCCAGATAAGAAGCGCCAACAAGGGGTTCTTAATGGACTTTGTCCATACCATGAAAGCTCAAGGTTGAGAACTGTGGGATCAGAAGCTCTCCTTGAGATGGTCCAACATAATACCCCCTAGAAACAGTGTCTCACTCACAGCCCCCCATGGCTTTAGAAAGCTGAAGCCAATTCCTTCTGTATGCATAAAGAAGCAAACAGCCTACCTCCCCAATCTTATCAGACACCACCCCCTTCCACAGGCACTAGCCTCCAGCCATATCAGCCTTCAAACACCTGCTAGTCTCACAACACACTAGGCTTTTTTGGGCCTCTGTGTCTTGCACATGCCATTCCTCTACTGTTTGGCCCTTCCTGTTCTGCCACTCAACCTCATGAGCTCCTATTCATTCAAGACCTAGCTCAAGTGACAGCTTTTCTCAACTTCCTGGACAAAATTACTTTACCTTCACCATTCAATTGCCTCTGTTATAACTCATATCACATTTGTTTATTACATTTCCTTGTCTGGATGTCTGCTTGCCCTTGAAAACAAGTGTCAGAGGCCTTGTGCTATTTGTTGATGAACATGCCTGTTCAGAGATAAGCAAATAGTAGGCACTTCATAACTGTTTGGTAAATGAGTGAATTAACTATATCAATCAAGCCCAAAAATTTCCCCTCTATATTATAAACAACTCAACAAAAGTAGCATGTGAAGATAAACAGATAAAAATGAAAAGAAATCTAAACAACACTGTATTATATCAAGATAAAGAGCTGTGTATGCAGGAAAACAAACCAAGACTTATAAATGTTCAACCAAAATAAAGTGATAAATCTAAGGGGATGGAGGACAGGAAAACAAAGGACTATAGAAAAAGAGGCTAGAGGTACCTAGAGAGCCTCAGATCCTACAATGTGTGTTGATAAATGTAAAAGTTAATATTTACCATAGGAATGTAAAATATATACTTTTTCAAGAAGAATTCAGCCTTCAAGAGAAGACTGGGACAAAGCAAAGGAAAAAAAAGCAGTCCAGCAGTCCAGAGGCCAATAACCATGTGAGGCCACGAGACTTGAGTACTTTACACTCACACGCAGGCAGGCAGATGGGGGTGGGGCCCTGAAATGTAGAGGACCAAGTATATAAAGCAAGTTCCTTCCTAAACCCCATTGCAAAAATCCATGTCACATGTTTCCCAACACATGAGGCTTAATTGATCTTAGCCAAAAGACAAGGAAGTTGTTTTTCCCTCAACATGTAAAAAGGATTTCCAAAGGCAGACGGAGAAGATAGAAGAGAGACAGATGGGAGGATAGCTAGAAACTCTTCAGGAGAGTCTCTCTGTCCAACAGCCTGTGCAACCCTGCCAAAGCCTGTGGCTCTATGCCAAAGCCCCAGAAACAGAGTATTCAAACTCTGCTTCAAAATTCCCATCAGCTAGAAGTCTTAAGGATTTTAGCCATTTGAAAAATGGATGATGGCTGAGGTTAAGGAATTGAACATTTGGAAGTCAAAGCACAGTTGAAATGAAAGCAGAAAGAGGCTGACCCCAACTAACAGGGCTCACTTGGCAGCTGATATTTGAAGAACTGATATTGGAATAATATTACTTTTATTATGAATCTTACAGGAGGGACACTAGCTGCTAAAGAAGAAAACTGCCACGGTTGTCTTAGTAAAGGCTGAGGAATGCAAGGGGGAGGGGATAGATAAAAGCCAGAACGAGTGAAAGAAATATAACCAAAGCCATCCTGTGGAAGAGAAATAAATGCACCATCTGAAAAGTGCCCTATAGTTAGCACTTGTGCCAGGCCTTACTCGCATTTTCCTGTCACATTCATAGTCATATAAACCATGTACTGAAGTGCTTTTGATTTTCACAGGCATCCAAAATGACTGAAGGTTACCAGAATCTTTTACATACACATATATATATACATTTGAGACCCTGTCTCCAAATATACATATAATATATATTTATATATTTATTTTTTATAAAAAATATATAGAGTTTTTAGAGATGAGGTTTCACTATGTTGCCCAGACTGGTCTTGAACTCCTGGGCTCAAGGGATCCCCCCAGTTCAGCCTTCCAAAGTGCTGGGATTATAGTCATGAGCCATTATCATATATTAAGAGCTTTTCAACAATACAATCCTAAAGACACATAAGAAGAAGGTGGGATCTTAGACTTTAGTATATGCTTCTTGAACTTCTAGAAAGTCTCCCCCTACTCCCTGGCTGCAAGGAACTCAGTAATTTGAATAACCCTGCCCATATCTGTCTGCTCCCACCTATTCTCCCTTTTAGGTCATTTACAGCAAAATCTTCTTAGGATCTCCAAATAGAAAAGTAGATGATTGACTATTTTTTAAAAATATGTTTTATGTTCAATAAAGTGAAAAGAGGGTATAAAATATTGAGTAGACATTTGGAGTATAGTATGGAGTAACAGAAACCTGAATTTGAAATATCACTCACTCTGCATCTAAAAAAGTAGTTAATCTCAATGCCAAACCTTTGAAAAGGAGGTTGAACTACAGAAAAACTAAAGACAAATTATTTTTATTTTTTAAATATATTTATTTTTTAAATAAAAGTGAAGAAGAGAAACTCTTTCCTATTTCAAAGACATTGTAACACTGATGGGATGCTAGCTAGAATGTAACCAATCTGGGAAAAGATACAAAACTCTTCCCTGAACTAACACATAATTAATAGGATGGAGACTAAAGAATTAACAACTGTTGCATGATTACCAAAACCCCATTTTCACAAGTTTCTTTTAACTATTATAAAGCCTCCCAGTAATATCTGGTCCCAGAGGTACTATAACACCAGGCCATAACAGCAACTTCTCAGAGACCCTTGGTAGACAAGGAGAAACTGCACTAAAAACTGTAAATGTGATTTAAGAAAGCTTTTTCTTATTTATTACAGTGAAAAGAGAAGGTACAAAATACTTATGGAAATTTAGGCATTTAGAGAAACATTATGAAATAGCAGAAATCTAGATGCTGGTTATAACTCTTCCACTGAAAGAGTAAGTAATTTCAAATATAAATTTGTATTTCAGAAGAGGATTCTGCTGACATACAAAGAAAAAAATAAAATAAAATAAAATGAAATAAAATAAATTAAAAAATATAAATTTGTACAAGTAAAGGTGTGTGTTGACTAGAGAGAAAAGTAAAATTCAAAAGATTACGAAAAATGAATCTTAGAGTAAATCTGGAAAGAGAATTCCCTTTTCATATTAGAAAACAGCATTAGAATTGAGTTACCATATGGCAAGTTTCTTTCATTTTAGGGGGAAAAAAAACTAGGACAGGGTCAATATTGTCTAAAAAAAAAAAAAGAAAGAAAAAGAAAAAAAAGAAAATACCAGTAATTTACAAAACACTTTTATAGGTAACTAACATCTCATTTTGAAAAGAAGACGTAAATGTTTTTCCCTACTTCTAGAAAATAAAAATCTATGTAGAAAATCAAAGTGAATCTACAAATTATTAGAATAAAAGAGTTCAGTAAAATACTAGACACAAAGCAATACACAAAAACAATTCCTTTCCTGTATATAAGTAGCAAACAATTAGGTTTTTTAAAGTTGCCATTACACTACATAGCAACATGAACTATAAGAGACCTAATATTAAGGTACCAGTAAACAGATAACTTCTTTAAGAAGGAAAGGATAATATGCTATGGAAATAAATTCATGCAAAAAAAAAGAAAAATACTGAGTACCTTTTATGTGCCAGGCACTGTTCTACGAGCTGAGATGTAGCTAGGAGAGTCCCTGATTTCACAAAGCTTAATTTCACTGAGTGAAGGAAAGAAAATAAAAAATGAATACTCAAACACACATAATATGTCAAATGATTACAAGCGCTATGAAAAGATAGAATAGGATAAGGAGGTTGCTTTATTCAAGGAAATCATCTTGAGGTGACATTTGAGTAGAGATCAAAAGGAGGTAAAGGAGCAAGGGAGCTTTCTAAAGGAGTTTTCCAGGTGAGGAAATAGTGAGTGTGAAGACCAAATGGAGAAGAGAAGTACCACATAGTCATGAATAGAAAGGTTTGATGTCATAGAGAAATTAGTGCTCCCAAAACAACCTATATATCCTGTACAATTTCAATACAAATCCTAACTTTATAAGATGATCCTATAATTCCTGTGCAAGAGAAAGGAGCCAAGAATAGTAAAGACATTTTTAAAGAAAAAGTCATATTTTTGAAGACAAATCCTACCAGATATCAAGCACATTGTTTATTTACTAAAGTAATGATCATAGTATGCTAAAGACACAGGGATAGACAAGTGGCCAAGGGTACAGAAAATGGAGCCTAAAAATAGTTCATGCATATTTGAAACCTTAATATATGCCAGAGGTAACATTACAATCAATGGGGAAAGGATGAACTATTCACCAAATGGTGCTACTAAAAAAAAAAAAAAATTAGACCCCAGCACACAATGGCATGTGCCTGTAATCCCAGCTACTAGGGAAGCTGAAACAGAAGGCTCCCTTGAGACCAGCCTGGGCAACATAGTGAGCCCCTGTACTCAAAAAAAAAAAAAAAATCACACCAAATACAAAAATATACTCCCAAGTGATTAAATAATCTAAATGTAAAAAGAAAATATTTTAAAATTTTAGAAGAAAATAATATCTTTCTGATGGGAGAGTAAGGAAGGAGTTCTTAAACCAGACACAAATGTACAAAGTATTAAGTAAATGACTGATAAATTCTACAACATTAAAAGAGGAAAATCTGTCTGGGCGCGGTGGCTCACGCCTGTAATCCTAGCACTCTGGGAGGCTGAGGTGGTAGAATAGCTTGAGCTCAGGAGTTCAAGACTAGCCTGAGCAAGAGTGAGACCCATCTCTACTAAAAATAGAAAAAATTAGCCAGGCATGGTGGTGTGTGCTTATACTCCCAGCTACTTGGGAGGCTGAGGCGAGAGGATTGCTTGAGTTTGAGGTTACTGTGAGCTAGGCTGATACCACAGCACTCGCCCAGGCAACAGAGTGAGACTGTGTCTCAAAAAAAAAAGACAGTGAAGAGGGAAAATCTAGCAATGCAGCTGATAATCTACTTTATGTGGAAGGAGAAATAGCCCAAGGTGAGACAATATACAAATTTGAGGACAATGGCCAATGGCCTGGCCATCTGATTAGAGGCACAGAAGGAAAAGGGCTGGGAGATTAAAGGTAATGAAGTCTGGGGTACAGGTATGTTGATGGACACATGGGAGCATGAGCAAAGTGTGAAGATTTCTGCATCATGTGTTAATATCCACCAAGAAGCATGTACCATGAAAGAAACACTAAACAACGAAGGAAACAAAATGACTTGGCTGGTGTTGTTAGCCAACCTTCATCCGAAAGCATATGGTGAACCAAAGACTCAAATCCAGGCAGTCTGACTTGACTCTAGCCATTTTTTTAAGAGATGGGGCATCACTCTCTCACCCTGGCTGGAGTACAGTGGCATGATCATAGCTTACTGCAGCCTTGAATTCCAATCCTCATCCCACCTCAGCTTCCCAAGTAACTGGGATTACAGGCACAAGCCACCATGCCCATCTCTACCTTTTTTTCCCCCTGATTCAAGCAGCAGACACAGGAAGATAATTTTCTACCTTTTACAAATAATTGATAATGTGTAGAGACATAATATACTTCAAATATTCATATTAATATATTAGAGTGGGCTGGACACGGTGGCTCATGCCTGTAATCCTAGCACTATGGGAAGTCAAGGCAGGAGCATCGCTTGAGGTTGGGAGTTTGAGACCAGCCTGAGAAACAGCGAGACCCCATCTCTACTAAAAACAAAAAAAGTTAGCCAAGCAACTAAAACAGAAAAAATTAGCTGGGCATGGTGGTGTGCTAGTTACTTGGGAGGCTGAGGCAGGAGGATCGCTTGAGCCCAGGAGTTTGAGGTTGCTGTGAGCTAGGCTGATGCCATGGCAGTCTAGCCCAAGGGACACAACAAGACTCTATCTCAAGAAAAAAAAATTAGAGTGTTCTATTTTTTTTATCCTTAACTGACAGGGAGCATAATCAAAAAAGTTCGATGGCCAGGCACAGTGGCTCAAGACTGTAATCCCAGCTACTTGGGAGGCTGAGGCAGGACTGTTTGAAGCCAGGAATTCAAGACCAGCCTGGGCAATGTAGCAAGATCCCCATCTCCAAAAAAAAAAAAAGTTTGGTGACGATTGCCCTATTCTGCCATTATATGAACAGATACTAGAGTAATCAAGTTACTAGAGTAATCTTGTCTCCCAGTTCCCAGCCAAGCACTGGTTATTTGCATATCCCCGTCCTCCATTAATCCAGACAGTGCCTCTTGCTGCCAGGAGGGGGCAGGGTTGCTCCTTGAACAAACACTCTCTAGACCTAACAGTAAGTTCATTTGGTAACTTAGGACGGTCCATAAATTGGGGCTGGAAAAAGATCACTCAAAAATTTACAGAGGGGCTGGGCGCCGTGGCTCACGCCTGTAATCCTAACACTCTGGGAGGCCAAGGCAGGAGGATCACTTCAGCTCAAGAGTCTGAGACCGGCCTGAGCAAGAGTGAGACCCCGTCTCTGCCAAAAATAGAAAAAATTAGCCGGGGGTGGTGTGGGGCACCTGTAGCTGGGAGGCTGAAGCAGGAGAATCGCTTGAGCCCAGGAGTATGAGGTTGCAGTGAGCTAGGATGACATCGCCGTACTCTAGGCAGGGCAATAGACGGAGACTCTGTCTCAAAAAAAAAAAAAAAAAAGATTATAGAGATAATAAGTGTATATTGAGTGCTCTTTGTGTCTTGTATTCTGCTAGGTAATAGGGATAGAAGAATGATTTATACCCAAATAAGATCAGACCTCAGGGAATTTACCAAAGGTGGGGAGGGGTGGATCAGGCTTGGGGAAACAGTGGTGGTTAAGAAACTGGCAAGGGGGCCAGGTGTGGTGGTTCACACCTATAATGCTTGTACTCTGGGAGGCCAGAAGCAGGAGGATCGCTCAAGGTCAGAAGTTTGAGGCTGTTAACATTAGTGTCACTAAAGTTGGTATTCAATCCCCCACTGCTAAATTTGACTGGCTTTATAAAAAAAAAAAAAAGAAGTATGAGGCTAGAGTGAGCTATGATCAGGCCATTGCACTCCGGCCTGGGTGACAGAGAAGGACCCTGTCTCTAAAATAAATAAATTTTAATTTGCCATGTTGACTTGGTGAAAAAAATAATTTTTTTTAAAAGACAGTCTTGGCCGGCCGTGGTGGCTCACGCCTGTAATCCTAGCACTCTGGGAGGCCGAGGCGGGTGGATTATTTGAGCTCAGGAGTTCGAGACCAGCCCGAGCAAGAGCGAGACCCCGTCTCTACCAAAAATAGAAAGAAATTAATTGGATAGCTAAAAATATATAGGAAAAATTAGGCGGGCATGGTGGCACATGCCTGTAGTCCCAGCTACTTGGGAGGCTGAGGCAGTAGGATTGCTTGAGCCCAGGAGTCTGAGGTTGCTGTGAGCTAGGACGTCACGGCACTCACTCTAGCCAGGGCAACAAAGTGAGACTCTGTATCAAAAAAAAAAAAAAAAAAAAAAAAAGACAGTCTCACTATGTTGCCCAGGCTGGAGTGCAGTGGCTATTCACATGCTCAACCACAGAACCGTACAGCCTTGAACTCCTGGCTTCAAGGGATCCTCCTGACTCAGCCTCCCAAGTAGTTAGTACTACAGGTGCAAGCCAGTGGCATCTGGCAAAAAAATTTTTAAGCCAGATGAGGCGTGTGTGGTGGCACACGGCTATAGTCCCAGCTACAGAGGAGGCTGAGGTCAGAGGATCACTTGAATCCAGGAGTTTGAGGTTGCAGTGAGTTATGATGATGCCACTGCACTCCAGCCTGGGCAACAGAGAGAGACCTTGTCTCAGAAAAAAAAAATGTTTAAGCTAGATGTCAACATTTTAAAAAATGGATAAATCAATACATAATTCTGGATTTCTGGATACTCTTGAAAACAGTGACCATCTGATCACAGAGAGACAATATTTTAGGAAGGTAACAGTCAGCTGGAGCTGAGAAGGGGCTGCTCAGTTCACCAGAGTGCCCGCTCAGTTCATTTTGCTTATCTGTATTCCTTGACTGATTTCTGCAGGTACGGGGGTTGGAGACATCTGACCTAAATCCCCTCCTTTCCATTTTCACTGCCATTACACTTGTTAGCACTGAATCCACTTACTTCTTGCTTAAGTTACTGTGATAATTCAATTAATGTCTTTGTCTCCATCTTATCCCCAAATTTCTTATCACCTCCCTGCTTAAAAACTTTCACTCGGTTCTTTCTCACTATCCACAATTCAAATGATTTAGCTTTACATTCCAGGCCCTCCTCAACTCGCCTTCCCCAGGAAATCTTTTCCAGTTTTATATTCTATTTCCACTTAGCCCATCTTTCAATGACTTCTATCCAGGCACTTCCTTCTTTGTCTAGCACCAAGCCTGTGTTCAGATTGTTTCTTTAACTGGAATTCCCCTCCCCAGTCTGTCCATCTACCCTTCCAGGCCTAGACGCTCCATTAAGCATTTCCCCCAATTCCCATTCCCACACATAACCTCCCCAGCCTGGGCTGCCTACTCTGGACCTTCTTGATTTTCCACAGTTTCTGTTCCACTTTCTATACATTTTGTCGCAACTTTTCAATCATCTACTAAGACTATTGGTGTGCACATCTTAATTCTCCTAAATCAGAGGAAAATCTCCCTGAGGACAGAGTGTCTTATTCTCTCTCCCCCGCAATCCGGTATGTTGTATCATTCACAGAACAAGCACTTAGCAGTTATTAAATAAATGAATTTATTCCAGTCTATAATAACTTTGTTCAAACTGGAATTATCTCAGTATTTGAGCCATACAGGGGAACACCATTGCCATCAAGAGTGAAAATTGATTCTTGCCGGGGGGGGGGGGGAGGGGGGGGTGCCAGTAGCTAATCTCAGCTATTAAAAAGGTTTCTGACCCTCCAAAGGACCATGGTACATATGAAAGTATACAATACATCTACAGTATTAAAATTCCAGGGTGGGGCAGATTCAGGGGGAAAGAATGTTTTTTTTAGGTTGGAAGGAGTAACAGTGAAAAAAAATATTAGAAACAGTGCCCAAGGATTATTCATTTGTTTTGTGTGTACGTGCTTGCTCCCCAACTACCTTGAGAACAGAATTTGTGTGTTACCATGCAGTTGAGCATAGTGGTTAGAAGTGCAGGCTCTGGAATCAGACTGCCTAGATTTGCACCTTGGCTCTCACATTTCTTAGGGGGATAACACTCGCCAAATTACTTAACCTCATCTATAACATTACCTTAACACCCTTCTCTGAGGGTTAATGTAGTATTAAGTGAGGTCATATAGAAGAGCACACAATAAGAGAGCTCGATAAATGTTTATAAAGCGTGTCTGTACACATAAGTGTCTACCACAAACGACTGATGAACTAATGCTGGCTGTTCTCAATAACAACAGTTAACAGCTGACTCCAACCACCATGACAATCCAGCTCTGCGAGAGCCCTTGACACCTAAGTTTCCTCATCTATAAAATGGGGTTGTCGTTGTACCTACATCTTGGGATTTTGGAGGAGTAATCAATTCACACAGCGTGCTTAAAACGGTGTTCCACAAATGTTAGCCCTGCCATATACAGGCCAAACTCCTATGGTAATTGGACCAAAAGGCAGGACATAGATGGCCAGTCAGGAAAAATCTGACCCTTTCTTAAGAATTAAGTGGAGCACTTACGTCCTGACTTTCCCGAAATGGCCCCACGCAAGGGACCTCCACCCAAGCTCAGCCGGGGGCCCAGTACCTGAGTCGTCCCCCGCGCTGAGACCTTGGACATCAGGCTCCGAATGTGCGCTGGGCGGCTGGCGCGGAACCGAGACGACACCGGTCGAGGGTTCAGGAGGCACGGGATCCATGGAGGCGGATCCTGCACACTGGCTCAAGGTGTGTATGGGTAAGGGGAGCTCAGGCTAGGGTACGAAGAGTAAGGCGGCCGTGCAGGATCGGCGCGAGGGCGGGGCCTCAGCGCTAGCGTTCCTCTAGCAACGGCAGAGAGATGCTATGCCGCAGTGCGGTCTGGGCATCTGCGCGCTTCCCGAGGGCGCATGCGCGCCTTTTTCGCGCCTCAAGTTCAAGGGGCGCACCCTCTATGCCCGCCTACACTGAAACTCTCTACCCACAACTCCCCGGGTTCGCATAGCGTCTCCCTATGCGCGTGCGCCCAACAGAGTCCCGCCCTCAAATCCCATGGGTCTCTGCGGAGAGGTATTTAAGTGTCTACCGCCGGCCCGTCGGTCTCCTTTTTCTATTACCCTCGGTGAGTGTCTCTGTATGTGTCGTAGCTGTTGCATTTTGTGGGTTTTTTTTTTTTTCCCTCCTCCCGCCCTTTTAAATGGTCGCCCGAGCGTGGCGCGCCTTAGACGTGGGTTTTACCTGGTTGGTTGCCAGGGCGGGGGGGCGAGTAAGGTGTAGTCCGAGGCCTCGAAGCAGCTGCGGGGCTTTGTGAAGGACAAAATGGCGATGGCGGGCAGTGCCTGTGGCCCTCCCTATGATGAGGACCTTTTCACAGACCTGTACTGAGCTCCGTGAGGATAAGTAACTCTGAGGAGACGGGCCCTTGCACAGCTTTCGACTTGGCCGTCGTTCCAGAAAACAGTTTGGAATTACCGAGTATTAACCTTGTAATGTCTTGGGCTCTTGTCTGCAGGGTTCGGGCGCACGTTTGAATAGAAGAGAGCTCACTTGTTCAAGTAAGTGCTTATGGCTGCTTTTTACCTCGTTGAATGTATGGCAGCCTTATGGGATGTGCTACAGTGATGATTTTAAGAATTGAACTCTCTCTTTCTGATGGATCAGTGGAGAAAGCACAAAAATTCTGAGTAGCGTCGCATGCCGCAAATGGTTGAAGTCTTTTGGTTTTCAGTTCTGAAGTGTTAGTAAAGGCTGGTCTTTTTTCAGATGTTCAGCTCAGAGGAGCTTACTGATAGGAGAATGGGACAAGATCCATCTTTCTGCAAAGCCAGCATTGAAACGATGCTCCAGGTAGGTGTTTATGCTGTTATGGGGAAGGGGATATTTTCTACATGACCACTTCATGATGAACTCAAAATGACAAGCATATGACTGAACTTAGAAGTGATGTCATCTTACTACTGAGAAGTGGGCCCTGGGGTATTCAGGGGTCTTTCAGTGCCCACTGTTAGGTATCTACAATGCCTCCCTTTTCTGTCTCCAGCATCTCATAGCTTTTCCTGAGGAACTCAACTGCCTACCAGGGTGAATACAGGTAATTGGCCAAATGGGGGTTCAGGGTATGTCATCTTGTAAATGGTCTCAACAATCAGGAGGGCAAAATGGTCAGCAGAGGAGTGTTGCATTTTTGCTCCTTTCATCTTATTCCTCCTGAGGTGATCTTCTGGGGAGGGAGAGCACAACTCAGCAGTAAAGTTGGGTCTTTGTGAGAGTGCTCTTCCTTCATCCACATATCAGTAACATCACTGTCAGATGATTTGAATTGATAAACTGATGTTCTGTGAGGTACAACAGTTAATAGCATGTTAGAGTTCTGATGGCAGTGTTGTTAATGAAGAAATCTTGTTCTATCCTGATATTTTAAAATAACCATTTGCTCACCTTTTCCCAGATCATCCCAGTGATGGTGTATTCCTCTATCTTAGAGTAAGTTGATTCTGTAGATATTATAATGAATTGTGTATTTGAGCTCATTATCCAGAGATTAACTTTACCTTTTTGGTATTTGTCACTGAAGCCGGATTCAGCCATAAAGCTTTCTGGTTCCTCTTGTTGCCTGTAGTGATGTTTCTTGACCTCCACTTATTTCTCCTAGATGCATGCTGATCTTCCCAGGTTCAAGCTTCTAGGAAGAGTTGAAAGTGGTAAGTATTTGTCAGTTGTAGCTTGCCAGGGTCCAGTGCCAATGAGGACCAAACATCCTGTCTTATCCCTGTTCTAACCCCAGAGCCAGTAATGGTGAACCCACTGGGGTAACTGGGAGAGAGAATGAGAACTTGTTCCATAAGGAACTGTCTGAGGTACAGCAAATGCCTACAGATAACATTTTTTTAGTTTTCTTGGCATGTCCATTGACAAACATAGCTAAAATACCTGTGGCTGTTTTGGATACTTTGCTAGCTAAATGATTTTCTTTTTTTTTAATTAAGGAGCAGCTTGTTCCTGTGTCCATTGAAAAGCTTTTGAAGTTGAGGTTAGTTTTTTTTTCCTTGAGTCTTATACTACCAAGTAGGCAGTTTCTGTGATGAATCAAACTAGCTCACTATGATTAACAATGAAAACACGTGAACACCTGAGAAACTGAAGAAAACGGGGAGTGAAGAGATAGCATTTTTAAGGAACTTTTTACCCATGGCTTTTTTCCCCCCCAGGTACTATTACCAGTAACCTGCTTGTTGGTTCCAAGGTGAGTAATTTCAATATATGCTCAGTGCATGCAGCATATTGAGTAGGAAAAAAATGCCTTTTTAGGTCTACATATGATGACTTACATGGAATCTCGTTCGGCTGATGACTTGGCTGTTGAGAATCGGAAATCTGATTTTCTGTGAATGATGGCTTAAGTGGGAACAATTTAGTGCAGAATATAAGCATTAGTAATTTGGTCTTGTTTGTTTCAGGTCCAGCACCTTGCCTGGAGCCCTTAGAATGATTTGAGGTAAATGCTTTTGCAACACTTACCAATAAAATTTTGTGTGTGTTGTGGCACTTTGGTCTGGGTGGCTATGTAAAGCCATTCCTGAACTACTTGTCATGAGTTTCTGCTCACCAGTGATGAGTTGAATACCGCCCCAGTCTGATCACTGTGACTGAAAGGTATTTTCTGAACTGAGCTTGCCTTGCAATGACAAGTTCTAAAAAAAGTTAATTGAGTAGGCTTTACAGCCAATAGAAAGTTTTTCGGAGTAGATAAAATATGCCTTGAAAATTACATAACCTATACAAGATCTGTCTTCCAAGCAACGGGGTGGTTGAGAAACTTAATTCTTGAATTCTTTATTTTGCAGGGAAACTAAGCCATGTTTCTGCAGAGCTCTACACTGAAATTAGAGGTAAGTAAACTTAAATGTAAGATAGGCTAAGCTAAAATTTCCCAATGAAGAAACATTCACACGTCTTACTTCCTGTCCCAGTCCCAGAGCCTGTAAAGGTGAACCCACTGAGACTGGCTGGGGGAGAAGAGGAAAGTTCGTTCCAGAAGGAACTGTCTGAGGGATCATAAGGATTTCTGTACAAGGACAGGGGAAGAATCATCACTTGTTGAAACATTTGTTTATTTTTTTTACAGGTCTGAGAAAAGAACAAAACATAAATGGTAGGTATCTGCTCAAATGTTTAGCGGTGCTTAGTGCTTAATAGATTATAAGTTAAAGAGTACTCTCTTGTAAACTTAAAAGTCACAGAGTGGTAGATGCATACATTTATGTTTTCTCATTCAGTAAGAAATGAGAACTAAAAATTCTAAGCTCCCCGAATTACTGAATAGACCCCCCTCTCAGCCAAGGGGACATTCCTGGCCATGACAGGACAGAAGGTTAGACATGCTTTCTTGTACCCCCCTCCCTTTTGTAGGTTAGACACAAATGACAAAATAATGTTAAAATAGATATCAGAAGACTGGCGGAATGGATTCCTCGTGACAATAAGATGCCAAATTGTAAACAATACCCAAGTCCATGCCAGGAAGGGTTAAGTCACCCACCCCTACACTTAATATTCCAACTGTCATGAGACTTTTCATTTTCTCTACCAGCTAAACAAGCACTGGCCTTGGGATAAGCAATATTGGAGTTCATCCAACACCAGACTCCCTGTACCGCAAGCCATAAGTACAGCTTTAATCAGACAAGAGACTGATTTCAGTAATAGTCTTCCTGAGTGACCACTGGTCATGAGCTGCTACGTACTTGAGTGCCTTTGTGCCCCTGCTTCACTGTTTGAGGCATAGGGCCCAGTTGTGAAACATTTCAACATAAGCTTCCACCCCAGAGTGAATATGGGTCTTATGTGACATGCAAAAATAAAGCTCTCCTTTACTACATTTATAGATCTCATGATTTTCCAGTTGATAACTTGGAGAACATCACAAAGGGAATTTGCAAGTCCTTTGTTGTGTAACCTAGCTGTCTGAGTGTACTATCATTTTAGTCTTCACAATAAAGTTGCTTTTTTAAACCTTCACTGTGATTCATGCCTTTGGGTGGGTCTAGCTGGGCACAAGAAATAAGCCCTGAGAATGTGCTGTTTTAACTGCTTTGCCCAGTTAAGAGTAGCAGTTTGCCTAATGCTGGATTTCTTAGCCTAGGGAAGCAGCATTCAAGTAGCTTAATTGCATTCTTAAGGGATTTTTTCCTCATGTACCCCTACTGTAGGAATCTCACATGAAGCCCTAGTAGGGTTTCAGCAACATTTTAGCTATACCTTAACTTCAGCCGACTTGAATTAAGACACTAGGGGCCAATAAGACGTGGCAAGGGCAGTTACGGAAAAGTCCCTTAGACTGTATTGGCTCTGTTGGGCATATTTTATCACCCCCTTCCTGCACGGGAATCCTCAGCATGGTTTCTAGCTGCCCTTGGGGTTTTTTGAGACAGTCTCTTGCCTGGGCTAATGTGTAGCGGTGTTAGTACAGCTCACTATACAGCCTTAAGCACTCCTGGCCATAAGCATCCCACTTTGGCCTCTCAGTGTGCTGGGATACAGGCATGAGCCACTGCATCTGACCAAGTCTGCCTTTTCATTGGCCCTGGGAAAGCTGGCTTTGCGAAAGAGTACAGGGGCAATACCAACCCTGTGGGGTGTAGAGCTGTGTATGTCAAGTCAGTGGTTCTTAAGTGAATTTAAGCATGGCCTAAGAGCTGTCCAGAGAGTATCCAGTCATGTAACAAAAATTACATATTAACAATGGCTGGATACTTTCCGGACAGCCTTTGTATTTATCAATATTCGGGAGAGTAGATACCAAATGGTGATTTCCACCTCTTTTAATTCTCATGTAAATCTTAGAATGTTTTGTGGTCAGAACTATGGCAATTTAGCTGGAAGGAAATGCATTTTTTGCCCAGTAAATAGTAGCCATATAGATTTGAGAGTTGTCAGCATAGTAACTATAACCATAAGAATGGAAGGGTCAATCCTGAGACCCTCTAGGGACCCAGAGGAGGCACTAGCATTTAGAGGTAGAAGCAGCAGGGGAGAAAGTCAATAAGAGGCATTGCAAGCATAGTATGCAAAGTGCTGACTTGGAAACCAAGGGAAGTCTCCTCACTGCGGGCACTTGAACCGTGTGTTAAAGCCACAAAGGTCAGTTGGGACCAAGACTGAAAATAACTGCAGGCAGATGTAGAGCTTCTACTAAAGACCAGAAGCTGTGTGCACTGCCTCCTCTCACCCTCTCACCAACCCCAGCAGGCACCAGCCAGCAGCATTCTTGGACAGGGAGAAACAAGCAAAAGGAAGATAAGCAACTTAGAGCACTGTCAGAGTTAGAAAGGGAATTGGGGAAGTCAGGGGAATTCAGTTGCCAAAGTCCCAGGGGTTAACCATTAGACCAAGCTGTTGTTTTGTTTGTTGGTTTTTGAGACAGGACCTCAGCTCTGTTTGCCCAGGCTAGACTGCAGTGGCATCGTCATAGCTCACTGCAACCTCAAATGCCTGGGCTCAAGCCATCCTCCTGCCACAGCCTCCTGAGTAGCAGGGATTACAGGTGTGCACCCCCATGCCCAGCTAATTTTTCTATTTTTTGTAGAGATGGGGTCTCACTATGTTGCTCAGACTGGTCCCAAACTCCTGGCCTCAAGCAATCCTCCCACCTCAGCTTCCCAAAGTGCTAGGATTACAGGCTTGAGGCACCACCCCAGCCTTAAAAGTATACCACAACTTATTGTTCACTATAGCCACTTTGTTGTGCTGAATCACTCCCTTTCATCCTATTTGCTGTTTCTTCAGCCTGGATCTCTCTGCCCCACGTCTCCCCATCTTTTCTTACTGGTCTCAGCTCAAATGCCACCTCCTCAGAGGTGCCTTCCCCGACTACCCTTCTCACTTCATCACAATTTCTTTGCCAGCATTTATTACAAATCTCAGTGTCTGAAACTCAGCACTATTGACATTTCAGGCTGGATAACTCGTTGGGGGTGGGGTAGAGAGGGGCTGTCCTATGCACCATAGGATTTTGTAGCATCCCTGGCCTCTACCTAGTAGATGCCAGTAGATTATCTCCCACCCTCCTCCTGCCTTCTGAATTGTGTAACCAAAAATGTCTGTGGACATTGCTAAATGTCCCCTGGGGTAAAACCACCCCTGGTTGAGAACCATTGCATTATTTCAAATGCTTTTTTATTTGTTGGCTGCCTCTCCTCCTTCCCTTTTAGGATGTAACCAAAAGGCAAACAACAAAAACAAGAGCAAGGCCTAGGCTTTTCTGGAATTGGAATGGAGGTTTGTTTACACTGTTGCCATTTACTAAGGTAGGGAGATGGTGGGGTGGGGCAGGGAATCAAGGATTTGGTTTTTTTGTTTTGTTTTGAGACAGAGTCTTGCTCTGTTGCCTGGGCTAGAGTGCCGTGGCGTCAGCCTAGCTCACAGCAACCTCAAACTCCTGGGCTCAAGGGATCCTCCTGCTTCAGCCTCCCATGTAGCTGGGACTACAGGTGTACAGCACTACGCCTGGCTAATTTTTATATTTTTGGTTGCCTGGCCAAATTTCTTTCAATTTTTTTAGTAGAGATGGGGTCTCACTCTTGCTCAGGCTGTCAAGGATCTGAATGTCCCATCAGATATCAAGTGGGGAGGTCAGGTGGGCAGCTGGATGTACCTGGAGCTTAACGAAGTGGTCCAGGGTAGAGATGTAGTTTGACTCATCAGCATACATAAGAAACAGGAGCCAGGCCTCAATCACTCTTGCTACATTTCTCCATATTGTCCCAGTCTCGTTTCTTTCATCTCTCAGCCTAAGTAGCATTAACGTGGGCCTTAATTTGAATTTCTTATTTGCCAAATGAGAATGCAGAAGGCTTCATTATCAAACACTTCAAATGGATCCTACCTGGCTTCTGTGCCAGCCAACACTCTAGCTTTGGTTCCATCACATTGCTAAATTTTCTCAATTTGCATTAGGTTAACGGTGGCCTCCAAACTCCTGGAAATAACAGTCCAGGCTGGGCTGGGTGTGGTGGCTCATGCCTGTAATCGTAATACTTTGGGAGACTGAGGTGAGAGGATTGCTTGAGGCCAGGAGTTTGAGACCAATCTGAGCAACATAGCAAGACCCCATCTCTACAAAAAATAGAAAAATTAGCTGGGCATGGTGGTGCACACCTACTCAGGAGGCTGAGGCAGGAGGATGGCTCGAGCCCAGGTGTTTGGGGTTGCAGTGAGCTATGATGATGCCACTATACTCCTGACCCCCGGCAGTGGAGTGAGACCCTGTCTGAAAAAATAAAAAATAAAAGTTAGGGTATACTTTAAAATAACTAAAAGAGTGGAATTTGAATGTTCCTAACACATGATAAATACTTGAGGTGATGGATACCTAATTACTCTGATTTGATTATTACACATTGTATACCTGTATCAAAACATCACATGAGGCTGGGCATGGTGGCTCACACCTGTAATCCTAGCACTTTGGGAGGCCAAGGCGGGTGGATTGTTTGAGCTCAGGAGTTTGAGACCAGCCTGAGCAAGAGAGAGACCCTGTCTCTACTAAAAATAGAAAGAAATTAGCTGGACAACTAAAAAATACATTTATAAAAAATTAGCTGGGCATGGTGGTGCATGACTGTCGTCCCAGCTTCTCGGGAGGCTGGGGCAGGAGGATTGCTTGAGCCTAGGAGTTTGAGGTTGCTGTGAGCTAGGCTGATGCCACTGCACTCTAGCCCGGGCAACAGAGTAAGACTCTGTCTCAAATAAAAAAGATATGGGCTTCAAGGCCGGGCGTGGTGGTTGGGAGGCCGAGGCAGGCGGATCATTTGAGCTCAGGAGTTTGTGACCAGCCTGAGGAAGAGCAAGACCCCGTCTCTACTAAAAAAAATAGAAAGAAATTGGCTGGACAACTAAAAATATATAGAAAAAATTAGCCGGGCATGGTGACAACATGCCTGTAGTCCCAGGATTCGGGGAGGCTGAGGCAGAAGGATCACTTGAGCCCAGGAGTTTGAGGTTGCTGTGAGCTAGGCTGACACCACAGCACTCTAGCCTGGGCAACACAGTGAGACTGTGTCTCAAAAAAAAAAAAAAAGAAAAAGACGTGGGATCCAGAGCCAGGTTGCCTCAGTTTGTATCGGGGGTTCGCGACACCCTCAATACGTAGGGGTCCCTGGGCAGTGTGCGCTGCACGAGATGGGAAAGAGAGATACGGACATAAGGTAAAAGGTATAAGGATGTGGGGAAATCAGGGGACCACCAGCACTCCCATGGGCCAGGTGCTACTGACTAAAGTCCAGCACTCTCTTTTATTCTCTACTTTGTGATACAGATCATTAGGGTTTCACGTGAAAAAATCATGAGTCACAATGTATAGAGGATTCAAGGAGTCAAAGTTTTGCTAATTACTTTGTTTATCTACTAAAACAGGAACACATAACTCTTACTTAGAACTATGTTTCTAAGAAAACCAGATAAGCCACATCTATTGTGTACCCAAACTAAATGCTACAATAATCATGATGGAACTCGGCAGCCGCAGTCTATTGGTTAAAGAACAAAGAGATTACGTGCTTCTTATTGGGAGGCCGGTTCTCCACTAACCGAGATGTGCTTTCAAGAAGGGGAGGAAGGAACACAGCCTGGCGAAATGGAGCCTGATGTCCCTGCTCCTGGGCTGACATTCTCTTTAATCTTCCCCTGCAGCCATCGGAACTCTTCATGTCTAAGGGCTTTGCGGCTATCAGAGCATGAGGCCCCTCAGGCTTTGAGGTGGGAGTCTGCTTTTCTGGACATTTGCAATGTCCCCCAAGTAGGCAGTTAACCTCTGCCCTTATCTCTAGCTCCTGCTCAGGCAGCATTCCTTCATCTCCTCTTTCCCACAGTCTCAGAAATGGGGTCTCTAGGCCCTCGCAGCCCAGCAGTCCCTATCCCATCAGGTTTGGAGTCTGCCTCTGCCACTTACTAGTTGTGTGACCATAAAAAAGTCACTTAATGTGCTGCAATGCCTCAGTTTCTTTCTTTCTTTTTTTTTTTTTTTTGAGACAGGGTCTCACTCTGTCACCCAGGCTGCAGTGTAGTGGCCTGATTATAGCTCACTGCAAATTCCAACTCCTGGACTCAAGGATGGATGCTCCTGCCTCAGCGTCCCAAAATGCTGGGATTATGGGCCCTGAGTTTCTTTCTCTTGTAAATGAGGGAAGATAATAGTACCAATTTATCTCTTTAAAAAGGGAGCGATTCAGAATGCATTCTGGAGGTAGAAGCAAGAGGATTGACTGATGGAGGGGGTAAGGGAGAGAGGAAGGGAATATAAGAATATTCCAGCAAGGGCAGGAGAGAATCTCTTAAGGTTGTTAATACACATAAAGCACCAGGAATGGTGCCTGGCACCATTGGCCAGTCAGGCTAGAGATGTGGAATCAGTTGTCACTGGGGAATGGATGGGAGGGCAAGCCAGGACGCCAGATGAAATCATTTCAGCAGAGAGTATAGATAAGAGAAAACTCAAATTCCTAGAGAACCAGGGAGCTAATACAAATTAGCCAGGGTAAGGTTGGTGGCCCACAGGAGAGCCAGTGCTTCTTTCCCAGGGAACTCCAAGCCAGAGTCACCACTAGCCACTCTTTAGTCCTTTAGTCGGGCCTCCAAGACTTGATCAGCCCTTCAACAGGCTGCCCACAGGGGCCTCCAGGACCTCCAGATCTTGTTCCTTCAATTCTGACCACCTTTTCTGGATTGATGCGGCCTCTTCTAGATGTTTGGACACCTTCAGTCAGATTCTCCTGTTTCTTTAGAGATGTGGTTGTTAATTTGTAGATTAGCTGAATGGGCTTCAGCGGGGCTCCAAGAATCGCCCCCCAGAAATTGTATGCAAAATTGTGTAAGGCAAATAAACCAACCTACTCTATGTTGTATTGGTTTTTAAAGTTTCTAACATCTGCCTCTTAAGAGTACAAGAAAAAAAAGTCTAAAACTTACATCAATTTATAAACGTGGAGAAAAGTACCATTAAAAAAAAGAAAACAGCTTCAAGAGTTAAAGAGGGGTTGTACAGTGAGGCACCACTGTTTTCATTACAAGTCTTTTAACACTACTTGACAATTTAAGGCTGTGGTCCCCAATCCCCAGGCGGCAGCCCAGTACCAGTCCGTAGCCTGTTAGGAAACAGGCCGATATCGCTGCCTGATCTCTGAACCACCTTCTCCTGACCCATGACACCCCACCCTGCCAC
This sequence comes from Avahi laniger, assembly GCA_963575035.1. NCBI lineage: Eukaryota > Metazoa > Chordata > Mammalia > Primates > Indriidae > Avahi > Avahi laniger. Next base: position 29,721 of record CAUYSK010031318.1, read on the forward strand.
CCACAGTCCATGGAAAAATTATCTTCCATAAAACCAGGCCCTGGTGCCAAAAAGGTTGGGGACCACTGATTGAAGGTATATCAGTTTCATGAAAATAAAACATGAATTTAAAAATTTTTCAGGTACCCACATGACAAGAATACTCTTCCCTTTGCTTCTCTTCACATGTCATCAAAGCCAGTGAGTCTCTGTGACCTCTCTCTTTTCTCTCCACCTCTGCTACCATGGCCACCCCAGCCCAAGCCACCTTCATCTCCTGCTTGGAGGATACCACAGGCCTTCTCCTGGTTTTCCCCGTTAGGCTATAAACATCGTGAAGGCCATGTGTGTGCTTGATTTTATTGTACAATGTTTGCTCAATAACCATAAACAAATGAATAAATGGCTTCCCTGGGAGCAAACATATCAATATTTCTGAGTTCTCGTGGGGTCCTAACTGTCAGCCTCCTGGCCCCTGCAGGAGGAAGCAGGGGTAGGTAACAGAGTGAGAGTGGAGGAGTGACTCTCCACTCTCCTTTTGCTTCAGAGAGGAAGAGGGATACTGCAGGCTGCTGAGACATGCCAGGAGAGCCTCCACCAAGAGATCTGTGTGCTCCAGGACTGGGAGGCACCTCTGTACACCTCCTGCATGCTGTGCTGTAGCCTGGGCTGAACCTGCTCAGCTAGGAGGCTGTGGCTGTTTACCCCAGGTTCGATCTTGCAGAATTTGGGAAAGGTTGGGATCAAAAGAAACTGAATTTTGCTTTTGCCCCTGTATTAGTTTCTTATGGATATTGTAACAAATTATTATAAACTCAGTGGCTAAAAACAAAACAAATTAATCATCTTACAGTTCTGGAGGTCAGAGATCCAAAATGGGTCCCAATAAGCTAAAATCAAGGTGTAGGGACAGGGCTGCATTCCCTTCTGGAGGCTCCAAAGGAAAATCCTTTTCCTTGCCTCTTCCGTCTTTGCCCATGTTCCCTGCCTGGTAACTCCCTCTGGTCTTCAAAGCCAGCCACAGCCGCTCAAATCTTTCTCAGCTGCGTCACTCTGACCAGGACTCTCCCGCCTCCCTCCATCCCTTATGAAGAACCTTGTGATTACACTGAGCCCAGCCAGATAAGCCAGATAATCTCAGTATCTCAACATCCTTTGCAAATGACAATCATATCTGCAAAGTGCCTTTTGCCAGGTAAGGTGACATACTCAGGGGTTCTGGGAATTAGGACAGGGACATCTTTGGGGGGAGCATAATTCTACCTGTTTCTATACCCCCTTGATTTGGCCCCTCCCTGGAGGCATGGGTTTACTGTGGAAACTTGTTTTGTTTATTAACAAGAAGGACATAAAGTCATAGATTACAGAAACTGCTGGTTGAAATCTGATCAGTGAGAATGTGACAACGTCCCACTCTTGCCTGGAGGATCTCAGCCATGCGAATCGCTTTGACACAGACACTACCTCTATTTCCTATCCAATAAGGGGCTTTCCAACAGAGCGTTCCACATTTATATTAATATAGTTTCTAAGGAAACAGGACGTCAAGTCCCTTCTCAGCCAGGGCCTGACAGTAATCCCTTTCTTACAGCCGGGCTTTGCTTTGAGCGATAAAAATAATGTGTTTCGTTTAAATTTTGCCTACACTCCCCTCGCCCCAATCTTCTAACAACCCTGTCTCTGCCTTAGGGGAGAGGCCCCGCGGTTTCTCGGTGAGCCTGGAAAGAACACCGTTTAAGGAGCACGCGGGTGGGAGGCCTCACCTCCTCTCTCCCACGGCAGGACCCGGCTTCAAGAATCAAGAATTTCAGGAATGGCTTTCTCAGGGCATCCTTCCCTGTCCGCGGAGTGCCAGACAGTTGGCGATGGACGGTGCCAACGGCAAGAAGCGGGTGGGGTGGGGGTGCAAGTTAAAGTCGGGGTGCAGTAGGCGGCGCAGAGGGTGCGGAAGGGAGCCGGGCCGGCGGCCGCGGGGACACTCATAGGCCGACTGCGCGGGCAGGCCTGGGCCGGGGCCGAGCGCCTGGCACGGTGTCCTCAGTTCCCACAGCGCCCCCAAGGGTGCGGGTCACTATTCCGCCGTCTGGCAGGAGGGACAGAGCTTGGGCAGCGCCTCACGTCATTACATCAAGAGCTGGCGGGCAGAATCCCAACCCAGTTCTTTGGGCCCCAAAACCTGTGTTCTGAATCCGCGTCGCGGCCTCCCCAAGTAAATGTCCCGGAGAGGGGCGCCGCCACCGGCCGCCCCGCCGACGCAGAGAGCGCCTGAAAACCTTTAGGTGGGAGGGAAACTAACGCTACAATCTGAGAGAGAGACTACGCCGGCTTTGAGATCACGACCGGTACGTGGACCAATCCCAAGAATGCAAAAAAACGGAGGGGCGGGTTTATGCAAAACATGCTGTTCAGTGAGCGGGCGGACGAAACAATTAAGACCTCTATTTAAAGTCTGTTTCCGAAAGTCAAGCTCCTGTTATGAAGTCAGAATAATGAAAAATTAGTTTTAAGAAATGGTATGTGTTAGGAAGTAATTTAGTGTTCACGGCCATGAAAACCACCACAACTGTAAAAGGGACACGGAGACTAAGGCTTCCTGGGAGGCGGAAGGTAAGGTCAGCGTTTCTCGGCTTTTTGGCTAAGATCCAGTGTAGCATGTGTTTTTATCAGTTTAATGTCTGTCACGTTTTATATTCGGGAGCAACATATTAAACGGATTTTTTAGAGACAAGAAATGGAATAGGAGCTTGTTCTGTTTACTCCACGCGTGGATCTAGTATTGCAGTACTTCTAGGAACGGTGCACCTAGAGGGACTTAGTATGGTTCTAAAATAAGTACTTGCCGTTGTTGAGTTGTCTATCTCATTTTTAGCTTTAATGCAACGTGTTTTATATGGACTTTGTTACAGTATTACATAATAGGAGAATTTTTTAATGTTGAGGAGTTCTGTTTGTGTTAGCGTTTAAGGGTTTTAGAACGAGTTTGTTCTAAGTTTCGTTGAGGGCTCATTGAGGAAAAGGCATGTGTTGCATGCAGCTGGTGGGGCTTGAGCGTAGGGAAAAAGAAAAGTTGTGGTTTTTGTTGTTTTCTGGTCTTTTGATGACAGGGTCTTTTTCACGCGCTTTGGATAAAGTGCAAGGGTGCCGTCATAGCTCACGGCAACTTCAGCTGGATTCAAGCGATCCGATCAGTCTCGCAATTAGCTGAGACTACTGGCATGCACTATCGCACCCGCTAATTTTTTTTTTTTTCTAGTGGAGTTCAGAGTCTCGCTTACGCTGATCTCGTGGGCCTTCCGGAGTGCTAGGATTACATAGGCGTGAGCCACGCACCTGGCTGGTTTCCCGGGATTTTTTTTTTTTTTTTTTTTTTTTTTGAGACAGTGTCTTACTCTATTTCCTGGGCTAGAGTGCCGTGGCGTCAGCCTAGCTCACAGCAACCTCAGACTCCTGGGCTCAAGCGATCCTCCTGCCTCAGCCTCCCGAGTAGCTGGGACTACAGGCACGCGCCACCGTTCCCAGCTAATTTTTTCTATTTTTAGTTGTTTGCCTAATTTCTTTCTATTTATAGTAGAGACGGGGTCTCGCTCTTGCTCAGGCTCCTCTCGAACTCCTCAACACAAGCGATCCTCCCGCCTCGGCCTCCCGGAGTGCTAGGATTATAGGAGTAAGCCACCGCGCCAGGCCGGTTTTCCGGTTTTTAAACTAGCATTTTGTTTATCAGTTTATTTGATGCATTCTTCATTACAGGACAGTTTCCGAATGGGAGGTGGAGGAAGCAGCTTAGCTCTATGCATGGCTAGTTATTACGATACTTGCACGAACGGTGTGCGTTCTTTAAATCCCTAATTTAGCATACGGAAGAGAAAATACTTAGCTTTTTTGTCTTTGTTTAGCTATCATCGATTTTCCAAGGTCATATGGGAGACCACTGGTCCGGCCCAATCAGCCTAAAACACCAAGTGTGTCCTAAAGTGTACAAGGGAGGCTGCACATCAGAGCGAATTGTTGGGTGTCTCACAAAATGAAGGAAAATACAGTTATAGGACGTTAGGGAAAGGTGGAGTTTAGATTTTACTTTGTTTAAAGCTGTGTTTTGGTAGGCTCAATACAAAATAGGGGGACTCTCGTATGGCCAGGTTTTGCTCCCAGGACTCTGAGTCAACTGTGGACTGTGAAGTGGACCCAGAATACCGTTTCTTGTTTAAAATAAATGTGGAGGCCGGGCGCGGTGGCTCACGCCTGTAATCCTAGCGCTCTGGGAGGCCGAGGCGGGCGGATCCTTCGAGCTCAGGAGTTTGAGACCAGCCTGAGCAAGAGCGAGACTCTGTCTCTACTAAAAAAAAAAATAGAAAGAAGTTATCTGGACAACTGAAAAAAAAAAAATATATATATGTATATAAATTAGCTGGGCATGGTGGTGCATGCCTGCAGTCCCAGCTACTCTGCAGGCTGAGGCAGAAGGATTGCTTGAGCCCGGGAGTTTGAGGTTGCAGTGAGTTGTGATGATGCTACGGCACTCTAGCCCGGGCAACAGAGCAAGACTCTGTCTCAAAATAAAATAAAATAAAATAAAATAAATATGGAATGTTATGCTCAGATAATCCTTATCTCAAGCTCTGCAGCTGAATTGGAAATCAAGGCTGCTTCTCTGTGGAGGCCAGATCCGCCAAAGTTGCTTCATTCTTACCGACATAATTTCAAACAGTAAAGTTTGAACAACGTTTCTCAGGAAGAAAGCAGTTGTCACTGCAACTTGTCCTTGGGAGAAATATTGTTTTCTGTTAACTTTACAGATTTTTACTAAGTTTGAGCTAAGTTTTTACCATCGCGAAGCCTCAGTGCGAGGTAATAAAAAACAACGCCCCTAACTCCACTTTCCAAAATAGAGCTGTGTTTTAAGATCGTCAGTTGCATTTTCCCATCTTTGTTTTGTAACTTTGACACTCCAGAATGAAGCCATAGACCTCATTAATGATTTGAATCGTTCCTGAAGTGGGCTCTTCTTGTCTAATAGTACAGAACACATTATGTGGGTCCGGGCGCGGTGGCTCACGCCTGTAATCCTAGCACTCTGGGAGGCCAAAGTGGGAGGATCGCTTGAGCTCAGGAGTTTGAAACCAGCCTGAGCAAGAGCGAGACGCCGTCTCTACCAAAAATAGAAAAAATTAGCCGGGTGTGGTGGTGGGTACCTGTAGTCCCAGCTACTCGGGAGGCAGCTGAGGTAGGAGGATTGCTTGAGCCCCGGAGTTTGAGGTTGCTGTGAGCCAGGCTGACATCACTGCACTCTAGCCTGGGCAACAGAGTGTGGGTCAGGCTCAGATGGAAAAAAAAAAAAAAAAGGAAAGAAAACATTACATGACATTACATAATGGAGCAGAGAGACAGACTAGGGCTGGCTCCATCCGTCATCGCGGTTCAGGAAGGATGCGATGCGTTCCACTCCAAGTGCAAAATGATCCATTTATTCTTCAGATCCCCATAAACAAGCATCTCCTGATTTAGTTTTCGTGAAGTAAAACGAAGTGGGGCAAGCAGGGGAACTTCACTCTTCCGGCCTTTTAAACTTCCAGCGACTGCGTGGGTCGGATCGGACTCGGATCGGTGCCCGCTGGTGACGCACATGCTGCGCCGGAAGTGCCAGCCGTCAGCTCCCGGGTTCTGTCATGGCGTCTGCTGCAGCGCGCTGGAACCATGTGTGGGTCGGCACCGAGACTGGGATCCTGAAAGGTGGGTGGCGCGGTCAGGCGTCGACTGAGTCGGGCGGCGGGACGTGCGGGGGTCTTCCGCTCGCTACCATGTTGCGTCTGACGCCCTCGACCCGCAGGGGTGAACCTTCAACGAAAACAAGCCGTGAACTTCACGGCGGCGGGACAGCCGCGGCGCGAGGAGGCGGTGAGCGCCCTGTGTTGGGGCGCAGGCGGCGAGACCCAGGTGAGTGGCCATTGGCCGGGCCTGAGCTCGGGGCCCGGGGCGCCGCAGCCTCGCTCTCCTCGCCATCCCGCCTCGCTCTGCCTGCAGATTCTGGTGGGCTGCGCAGACAGAACAGTGAAGCACTTCAGCACGGAGGAGGGCATATTCCAGGGTCAGAGGCACTGTCCCGGCGGGGAAGGCACGTTCCGGGGACTCGCCCAGGCGGACGGGTAAGACCGATCCCTCTTGCTGAATGCTCAGGCAGTGGCAGAGCGTTGAGGTTCCCTGAGGATAACGGAATAATGACGACAAACCCTTAGATGACGCGGCCTGAGATGGATGACAGGGACCTGAGTTTCTGCCTTCGTTAGTTCTTGCCGTTAACACACAATTATCGAGCAACACCTACTGAGTTCCAGGCACTGGGCCAAGTGCGGGGACTGCAGGTGAAGTTTCTGTCTTCGAAAAGTTTGCATCCTCTAGAGTTTTTCTCCTGGCTCTTTTGTAACCCTGTGAGTAATCCTGAGCAAGTCATTTAATAGTTTTGAGTACACTTTCAAGTGGGAACTAGCAACCACCATCAAGATGATGAAGCTCCCAAAGTGAAAAATAGGGAGGTGCTAGTGGTTAGGTTACTGGCCCAGCTTTCTTCAGAAGATGAAGAAAGAAGGCTGTGGACAGGCTGTATAGATTTTGGTGGTAATTAATTCTGACAGGTGAAGTCTGAAAAGACTCTGTGGGGGATGGGATGCTTGAACTGGGTCTTGAAGGATGGGTGGAATTTTGACAGGTGGAGAAAGGGATGAGGGCATTCTCGAAAGAGGATACTGCCGGAGCAGAGGCTACAGAGTACATAAGTAGGATAAATAGCATTTGGAGGTTGACGCCAAGGAAGCATTTTAATACAAGATGGGCATCGTATTAGGTTGAGATTAAATGTAAAGGTTGAGAGATTTGCACTTCTGTTTTATAGGTGGTGGGGAGTTACTAGTTTTTGAGCAGGAAGTGCCATGGTCAGAGTTGCAAACCTGTAGGAGTATGGAGGATGGACTGGAGACAGGGCAACTGGGAGACTGTTGCCACACCCCAGGCAAGCGAGACAGAGCCTGAACCCAGTTGGGGAGAGTAGACAGGTGTAAGAAAGAACACAGGCCCAGGCTGTGCAGATCCTGGGAGAGACTCACTTGGACTTCTTGAGAGGTGTATTTTAAGGGAAAGACTGACATTTAGTGCCTGAAACCCAGAACAGGGAACTCAAGAGAAGAAGATGGTGTTTGACTTTGGCCTAACCCTAAATCCAGACCAGTCCCATTTCAAGCCTTTCAAGAACTGCTGCTGATCCTGACCCCTGGGAACCAACTCAAGATTCAGAAAGACCAAGAGACCCAGGTGCCCCCAGACGTAGCTGGAATAGCAAAAGCACTCTGCTTTGAAGTGTCACGGACTTGGTTTCCAGCTCTGGTTCTGACCTTTACAGCTGAGTGGTGAATCCTTTAATTTCTCAGAGCTTCAGTTTCCTCACTTATAAAACTGGTAAACCCTTACCCTGTTTAGTAAATCGAGTTAACAAACAGGGAAGCTGGCAGCTGTCAAGCCCTGCCTAGACCCCAGTTACCTTTCTTCTAAACTGAGAGAGAGTTTAGTTAATATTAGTTTGGGGGTATGTTGGCTGAGGCCTAGAAAATACTTTTACACTGTTTTTTTTAAGCCAGTCAAATTTAGCAGTTGGGGCGCGCATGCCAACTTTAGTGACACTAATGTTAATAAGTGCTAATAACCCACTACTGACTTATTTTTTCAACCACAACTCTATCCTCCCTCTGCCTGTAGCACCCTCATCACATGTGTGGATTCTGGGATTCTCAGAGTCTGGCGTGAAGATGACAAGGAGGCATCCTCTGACCCAGTAAGGCTCCCCTACCCTGATTGTTGAGGAATGTAGCGTCAGGGTAGAAGCCTAATTCAGGCTTTGGAGGAAGGAGGATTAAGGACCTTGGAACTAACTCTCATCTCCATTCTTTTCAGCTCCTGGAACTAAGGGTGGGCCCTGGGGTGTGTAGGATGCGCCAAGACCCAGCACACCCCCATGTGGTTGCCACAGGTGGAAAGGAGAATGCCTTGAAGGTGTGGGACTTACAGGGGTCTGAGGAACCCGTGTTCAGAGCAAAGAATGTGAGTCATGGGTGTGGAGGAGCTGAATCTCAGGCTGAGGGAGTCCGAGGCCACTATGAGCCAGAGACCAGATGGTCTTTAGAGGGTGATGAAGGAGCTGAAGGGAGGGGCACACTGAGCCCCCAACAACCCTGTCCCCCATCTACCCACCCAACCCTCAGGTGCGGAATGACTGGCTGGACCTACGGGTTCCCATCTGGGACCAAGACATACAGTTCCTCCCTGGGTCACAGAAGCTTGTAACCTGCACAGGGTACCACCAGGTGAGGCACTACCTCATCCCTACCTCCTCTTGGGCTAAAGCAGCCTCCTAGAGAAACAGCCTGCCTGTGCAGAACTGGCCCCATGGCGTAGCACAGCTGCCCTTCTCACCATCCTGAGCTCTCAGAGGAGCGAGGGCTTCTCCATCTGTTCTGGCCCCGTCGCTGAGCCCGTGACCTTCCTTTACTGTATTCAAGGGTGGGGTTTCCTAAATTATGGGGTTTCCTTTTCCTCCCACCTGGAAGAGAGGAGAGAAGGGAGTGTGTCCCCTTCACAGTGGGATCCACAGGGTATAGGTATCATGAGAGGACACTGGGCTGGGTGTCAAGAGAACTGTGTTCTGGTCCTAATGCAGCCTCTCTGATTTGCTTCGGAACTCAGGCCTGACCCTCCCATCTCTAGCCTCAGCTCCTCAGCTTTACATGAAGGGGATCTTTATGGTTTGTCTCATTTGAAGTCCTGAGACACAGGCAGGGCTGAAACACTGTATTTGCCCTGTTTCCTTTGCTTCTGCACATTGAAGTCTGATATTGGTGATATACTCTGCTCAAAACACATATGAAGGCATCTCCTCTCCCCCCTCTCTAAGGCTAAACTCTCTGCTTGAAATTCAGCACCCACTAATTACTGGACTTGCTTGCTTTTCCATTCCTCCACTCCCCTTACGTGGGAGTATTGGGGGATGAAATGTGCACATCCCAAGCCTGGAGGACCTCTCCTCTCAGCTCGGTCCGTTCGTGCTCCTAAGCAGCTCTTCCCCACACCCCAACACTCGGATAAGAGGCACACATTTCAAATGAGAAAGTTTTTCTGAGAGTGGGTCATAAGCACGAAAGCAGTATCCAGAGGAAAGGGTGAAGATACAGAGATGCCAGAGGGTGGTGCAAGGTGAGGACGCTCTTGTGATGCCTCAGTCTTCCTCTAGGTCCGAGTCTATGACCCAGCCTCCCCCCAGCGCCGGCCAGTCCTAGAGACCAACTATGGAGACTACCCACTGACAGCCATGACCCTCACTCCTGGGGGCAAGTGAGTGTTTAGAGGGGAAGATGTGGGAGGGTGGATTTCGGGGAGGGCTCTGGGAGATTCCTGCTGACCGTACTGCCTCTGGCTTCCACCTCAGTTCAGTGATCGTGGGGAATACGCACGGGCAGCTGGCAGAAATTGACTTCCGGCAAGGTGAGTGGACTAGGGGTTGTTAGGGAGGGGGCAGGGTGGAAAGGCAGGATTCCCTTGGAGGCAGTGCAGTGGAGCCAGTGAGCCCTCATTTAGGAGCCAGATTGCCTGGGTTCAAATCCTGGTTTCTCCAAAGCTGTATAACCTTGGACTAATTATTTCAACTCCCTGTGCCTTAGTTTTCTCACTGTAAAGTGGAAATATTAGTGTTAACTTCAGTCTCAGGGTTATGTTGAGGATTAAATGTTGAAATGTAAAGTGACTGGAACACAAAACACTCAATAATGGTTGCTGGCGGTCAGCTAGCACTGAGACCTCCCCCTTCTCCAGGGCGCCTACTGGGCTGTCTGAAGGGACTGGCAGGCAGTGTTCGTGGGTTGCAATGCCACCCTTCAAAGCCCCTACTGGCCTCCTGTGGCTTGGACAGAGTCTTGAGGGTACACAGGATCCAGAATCCACGGGGCCTGGAGCATAAGGTGAGAGCCCAACCCTCTGGACCTCACCCCCTCTGCCTAACTCATGGTCTTGTGGACCCCTCTGCTCTGTGCCCCCCCATTGATGTTTCTATCTCAGCATGCCTGTGCTCCCTAAGGCCTCTCATCTTTTGCAGGTTTATCTCAAGTCACAGCTGAACTGCGTCCTCCTGTCAGGCAGGGATAACTGGGAGGTGAGCAGTTGGCCTGGGAGTGTGGGAGGCAAAGGCATAGATGTGAAGATTTCCCTGTGGAGAGAAAAAGGAGGCAGCTGGAACAACTGGAACACAGACCTGGGGCTATCTATTTACCTGCCAAGTTATTTAATTTCTCTGAGGGGTGTTAACAGTTAAACTCCTGACAGAGTTATTGCCAAGGGTGACACACCTAAGAGCACGGATGGGAATGGTTGCTGGGAGCAGGGAATAAAGATGGTGATACACAGAGGGGTTGTTTTTCAGCTAGGGTCTCCTTCACCCTGGAATGTCAGAGGGACTGAGCTCTTGACTCCTAAGCTTTTTTCCCCCTTGCCAGGATGAGCCCCAAGAACCTCAGGAGCCCAACGAGGTGCCCTCGGAAGACACAGAGACAGATGAACTTTGGGCGTCCTTGGAGGCAGCTGCCAAGGGGAAGCTCCCTGATTTGAAGCAGACCCAAGGGGCCCTCCAAACCAAAAGAAGAAAGAAGAAGCGGCCTGGGTCCACCAGCCCCTGAAGCCCCTATGCCCACTTTGTAAATAAACAGCTGAACACCCATCATGACCCTGAGCCTTTTGTGATGGGAGAAAGAGGGGTACCTTGAGGGGAGGGCTCCCTGAGCGGAGGCGGCAGGATATCTGACGTCACAAAAGCCCGGCCTGGAGCCAGGCAGGCTGGCGTGGGTAGCACAGAGTCCGGGGCTGCGGAGGGCCATGGGCTGCTGCCAAGACAAGGACTTTGCGACCTCCGATGAACAGGACAAGGATGACGACTTTGAGGACGGTGGGACCATGGACAGACAGAGGGCCCGGGGAGAGGGAGAGGGGGCTGCCCGAGGGGGCCACTCAGGAGGTTGGATGGGAATGGGTGGTAAGGGAGAGCTGAGCTAAGCAGCCTCGTCATCCCCTTAGGAGCGGGAGATACGGACTTGGACTCCCCGGGCCACCGGCATCAGAGGCCTAAGTCGAACGAAAACCTTCTGATCACCGTACTGTGGCGGCGACTATCCATGTTCAGTCGTCGGGGCTCCGCGCGGCCACCAAACAAGAGGCAGTCAGAGCAGGTCCATAGGGAGAATCCGATCCAAGAGAATAACCAGGAGGAGCCGGAGAAAGGGTGACCCCAACCCTGCTTTCAGTCCGCCCCAGCCTCCAGAGAATAAAATTTCTAACGTGGACCTGCACGAGAACTTGTGCCTCTGTTGCCCGTTCTTCTGGGCGCTCTGGGCGCGGACACGACACGGCAGCGGGCTCTTTAAGGCTCCTCCCCCGAGGCGGGCCCAGCCCCCAGGGCTCCGGCTGCAGTTCCTCAGGGGCGGGGGGGGGGTCACGGTTCCGGTCTAGCCAATGGGAGGACGGGATCGCTCTAGCGTTTGGTAGGGGGCGTGTCTTTCGGGTCGCCAGGCTCCAAAAGGCGTGGCACCGCCTCTCGTCACCGGGGGTGGGGTTACGTGTGGGTGACGTGGCGGCTTCTCGCCTTTGGTCGGGTTTCGGCGGCTTCAGCGCCCGGGGAGGAGACTGTGACGGCCCGGGAGATTGTGGCAGTGGCGGCGGCAGCAGGAGGCAGAGAGGAGGTAAGATTCGCTCTAAGAGGGGGTCTGGCCGCGTGTCAGCTTCGGGGCAGTAGCTCTGTGGGGGCGACGACGGGCGGGGGGAAGGGAACCAGGGGCGAGCGGGCAAGTCCTGCCGGCCCGGCTCCGGGTGAGCGAATACTTTGCTGTCCAATCAGGAAAACCTCTGTTGAGAAAGACGTCGGCTTTAGCTAATCAGTGTTTGCAGTCTTCCAGAAGGCGGAACTTGGGAGGGGGTGGGACTTCCTGTTTCAAATAAACACCTAGAGGTTTCCCCCTCCGCCCACCGAAGTGTGTCCCTCTCCGGAGGTCAGTCACCGTTTCTCCCTGAGGGATCTAAGGAAGCCAAGGATACCAAAGGGCCGGGTTAGGGCCTGGGGCAGTTGCACAGGCCGGGCTGGAGTCTCAGGGCCACAGGACCTGGCTCTGGGTCAGTCTCTGCTTCAGGGTCCCCGGGCCCGCGCTCTGGTCGTCAGAGCCAAGTTGGAAGAAGAGTCTGAAGAAGGTTCGACTTGGGCCAGGGAGGAAGTGGGTTCCTTTCTGCTGTGGGCCGGCCCCAGGAACTGCCAGCGCCTTGGGCGCGAAAGTCCGTACCAAGTGAAGGGTCCCGAGGATTTTGCTGGTTAACGGGGGATTTTGTGGGGAAGGAAGCTGCCTGGGGAATGACACTCTCCCCTCCACAACAGTCCGAGGTTATGCGTCTCAATGATCCCGCGGAAACGCTACGGGTCTAAGAACACGGATCAGGGTGTCTACCTGGGTCTCTCAAAGACACAGATCCTGTCCCCTGCAACTGCTGGCAGTAGCAGCAGCGACATCGCCCCTCTGCCCCCCTCAGTGGCCCTGGTCCCTCCCCCTCCGGACACCATGTCCTGCCGGGATCGGACCCAGGAGTTCCTGTCTGCCTGCAAGTCGCTGCAGAGCCGTCAGGTAAGGATTTGGAGTGGAAAAGGCCTTACTCAAATCTGGGAAGGGTTGTGCTCCAACAGTGTTAACTGCAGTAATTATTGGGGAAACCTGGTGGAACCGATAGGTTTGGATGGTCCCCGGAGGGTCTACTAAGCAGCAAACAGGGGAGAGGTGGGCTAGCTAAGGAGAGGGTAGGACCTGTCCTACACTTTTTTGTGAGGAATCCCCTGGAGGACAGGATTGCAATTCTGGAAGGAATACCTCAGGGCCAGAGGTAGCTGCAATGTATTTGGTTTGAATAAGGAACAAGTTCTAGAAAGAGCCTTTAGCTGAGAGACTTGCATCTTGAATTCTAGTTCAGTATAGTGCTACCACAAGTTTGCTCTGTGACCATGAGGAAGTTAGTTAATCTAGTTGGATTTATCTGTAAAATCTGGATCTTATCTGTAAAATGAAGAAAGTTTTCTAGATCAGTAATTTATATCAAAATCGCTTTGGAGTGCTTTTTTTAAAAAGTAGATTCTCTTGTTTCAGTCCAGACTTCTTGAATCTAAGTGGGACCCAAGTAACTGTATTTTAAAATGTTTGTACTGTTCAGCTCTTGTTAACAACTGCTCTTCAATATCGTGTCCAAGAGCTTTCCAGCTATTCTCTGATTCCCTGATTCAAGAACGAGAGTGGTAATACTACCTGTCGTTTATTTAGTGTTTACAACATATAAGGCAGTTGGCTAAAGTACTTTTCAGCTCTTATGTTATTTAATCTTAGCAACAGCAATAAGAGGTTGGTGGACTGTGTTCATTTTATAGGAGAGGACATAGAGATACAGAATGATGTAAGTAACTTGCCCCAAATCCTCCAGGTAGTAAGTGGTAGAGTCAAGATTTGAACCCAGGTCTACCTGTCTTTGAATCGGAGCTCTAAACTGCTACCACTGATAAATCTAGCTGTCTGATGGTGGATGCTACCAGTACTAGAGAAAGAGTTTAGTGGACACCTGCGGAAGGGTGAAAGCTGGAAATGGGTGGGTGGAGGGAGTCAGGGGGAACTAAAGTTGTCACCTTTAGTCATTGCTTTTCAGAATGGAATCCAGACAAATAAGCCAGCTCTGCGTGCTGTCCGACAGCGCAGTGAATTCACCGTCATGGCCAAGTGAGTTGGGAGAAGCTTTGTGGTGGAGTGATGTACTGTCTGAGAAGTGGACTTGGCTCTGGTGGCTGTGAGGGCTGGGATTGGTTGTGCTGGAGCTAACATAGGAAAAGGTCCTCTCCTACCTTTTCTCACGGTGTTCTCACTAATGATCATTTGCAGGCGTATTGGGAAAGACCTCAGCAACACATTTGCCAAACTGGAGAAGCTGACAATCTGTGAGTGTTCTTGGGGTCTTTCAGAGGTGGGACAGTGAACCAAAGAGGATTGAGAGTCAAATTTCCTGAGCCTTGTCTTTAACCTCGCCTGTCGTGGCTTCTCATTTATCTCTATAGTGGCAAAGCGCAAGTCCCTCTTTGATGATAAAGCAGTGGAAATTGAGGAGCTAACATACATCATCAAACAGGTGAGCCACTAGCCACCAGGAGAGCCCAGTGTTCCAATCAGATCACTTCCATCATTTTCCAATGCCATGAAGGCCCAGAGCAAGCTTTTAGAGCCAGCCCTAAACATCCTGCTCCTGCATTGAGTCAGTAGACACTCATTAATCATCTGCCATGTGCAAAGCACCAAGCTAGGCACTGGTGACATAAGCATGAGACAGGATTCTTGCCTTTAAGGACTTACTGTCCAGAAGGGGTATCCAGCTCCATAAACCCGTACTTACTATGAGTAGGAGGTGTGAGTGGTACAGCAAATATCTTACAGAAGGAGGAATGACACAGTTTGGAGATACTGGGAAAGATTTGAGAAAGGAGGTGAAATCTGAGTTGGTCCAAGGCTTGCGTAAATACAGTGGAAAGACATCCCAGGCAGAGGAAATGGTTCGTGCAGAGGCATGGCTTATAAAAGGGAAGGTTCAAGTCTTTGCTCAGATGTCATCTATTCAGGGAGGCCCATGCTGACTATGGTGTTTAATAGCCCCTCCCCTCAAACTCTGATCCCTCTTACCCTGCTGCGTTTTCTTTTTCTATAGCACTTGATACATCCTAACATTCCCTATAATTAACTTACTTTGTTTATTGTTTATTTCTGTTCCCTCCTACCTACTCCTGTCTCCCCCCTCATGAAAAAAGAAAGAAAAGAAAAACATAAATAGCACAAGAGGATTCTTTTTTCCCCGCTTGTTCACAAATGTAGCCCAAGTGCATATCTGGCACATAGTAGGCTTTCGATATTTTTTTTTTTTTTGAGACAGAGTCTCACTCTTTTGCCCGGGCTAGAGTGAGTGCCGTGGCATCAGCCTAGCTCACAGCAACCTCACACTCCTGGGCTCAAGCGATCCTCCTGCCTCAGCCTCCTGAGTAGCTGGGACTAC
>CAUYSK010031320.1:0-33648 GCA_963575035.1 Avahi laniger
AGAGAGCTCCACAGGAGTTCTAAACCAGCCTGAGCAAGAGCGAGACCCCGTCTCTACTAAAATTAAAAAGAAATTAATCGGACAACTAAAAATATATAGAAAAAATTAGCTGGGCATGGTGGCGCATGCCTGTAGTCCCAGCTACTCGGGAGGCTGAGGCAGGAGGATCGCTTGAGCCCAGCAGTTTGAGGTTGCTGTGAGCTAGGATGACACCACAGCACTCTAGCCTGGGCAACACAGTGAGACTCTGTCTCAAAAAAAAAAAAAAAGGAGAGAGAGCTCCACTCCAATATGTCTGGCAGCAGACTTCTCAGCAGAAACCTTACAGGCCAGGAAAGAATGACATGATATTTAATATATTCAAAGGGTTGAAGGAAAAACCTTAAGTCTAGAATATTATATCCTATAAAAATATCCTTCATACATGAAGGAGAAATAAAGACATTCCCAGACAAACTAAAGATGAGGGATTTCATCAACACCAGACCTATCCTACAAGAAATGCTAAAAGAAGTTACTCAATCTGAATGAAAAGGAAGTTAATGTACAATAAGAAATCATCTGATGATATATAATATACTGGGATCAGTAAGTACACAAATACAGAATATTCTATTGCAGTAATTGTAGTCCATAAACCACTTATATCTTGTGTACAAAGCCTAAAAGAAAAATCTATCAAAAATAACCAAAACAACTTTTTAAAAGATAGATAGATAAAAAGTTATGGATGGAAACTATGAAAAGATAAAAAGTAGAATTGGGAATAGAGTTAAAAGGTAGAATTTCTGTTAGATTTCTCTTTGCTTGTTTATTTGTTTGTTTGTATGTAAGCAGAGTTGCCATACATTTAAGATAATTGGTTATAAAATGTTTTTTGCAAGCTCCATGGTAACCTCAAATCAAAAAACCTACAATGGATACACAAAAAATAAAAAGTAAGAAATGAAACATACTACCTGATCAAATGACTTTTAATAAAGAAAGACAAGAAGGAAGTAAGAAAGAGAGCACCACAAAACAATCAGAAATCCTATAATAACATGGTAGTATTAAGTTCTTACCTATCAATAACATTGAATGTAAATAACAAAACTCTCCAATCAAAAGTCATAGAGCATCTGAATAGATAAGTAAACAAGAGTCAACCATATGTTGCATGCAAGAGACACAGTTCACCTATAAAGACACAAACAGACTGAAAATAAAGGGATAGAAGATGTTCCATGAAAATGGAAACCAAAAAAGAGCAGGAGTAGCTATACTTCTACCAGATAAAATAGATTTCATGGAAAAAACTGTAAAAAGAGACAAAGAAGGTAGTTATATAATGATAAAGGGGTCAACTCAGCATGAGGATATAACAATTTTAAACACATATGTACTGAACACTGGAGTACCCAGATATATAAAGCAAATATTATCAGAGATAAAGTGACAGATATATTCCAATACAATGATTGCTGAGGACCTCAACACTCCACTTTCAGGATTGAACAAATCATCCAGACAGAAAATCAACAAAGAAACATTGAATTTAACCTGCATTATAAACCAAATGAACCTAATAGATCTTTACAGAATGTTTTATCCAACAGCTGTAGAATATATATTCTTCTACTCAGCTCATGGATTACTCTCAAGGATAGACCATATGTTAGGCCACAAAACAAGTATTAAAAAATCCAAAAAATTGAAATCATATCAAATATTTTCTCTGACCACAATGGAATAAAACTAGAAATTAATAACAAAGGAACATTGGAAACTATCAAAACACATGGAAATTAAACAATATACACCTGAATGACTAGTGGGTCAATGAAGAGATTAAGAAGGAAATTAAAAAATTTCTTTAAACAAATGAAAATAAAAACACAATATACCAAAACCTATAAAATATAGCAAAAGCAGTACTAAGAGGAATGTTTACAGCAATAAGTGCCTCCATCAAAAAAGTAGAAAGTCTTCCAGTAAACAACCTAATGGTACATATCAAAAAACTAGAAAAACAAAAGCCAATGTAAACCAAAATTAGTAGAAGAAAAGAAATAATAAAGAGCAGAAATAAATAAATTGAAACAAAAAATACAAAGATCAATGAAACAAAATGCTGGTTTTTTTCGAAAAGGTAAACAAAATTGACACATAATTAGCCAGACTAACTGAAAAAAGATAAAGAATACCCAAATAAATAAAATCAAAGACAAAAAGAGGCATTACAATTGATACTGCAGAAATTCAAAGGATGTTTACAGACTACTATAAGCAACTCTGTGCCAATGAATTGGGAAACATAAAAAATTGGATAAATTCCTGGACACATACAACCTACCAAGATTGAACCAGAAAGAAATCCAAAACCTGAATAAACCAATAACAAGCAAGGGAATAGAAAGAGTAATAAAAAGTCTCCCATCAAAGAGAAGCCCAGGATTTGATGGCTTCACTGCTCGACTCTACAGAGCATTCAAAGAAGAACTAATACCAATCCTACTTAAATCATTCAAACAAATTAAGGAGGAGGGAAGGCTCCCAGACTCATTATATGAGGCCTGTATTACCCTGATACCAAAACCAAACAAAAACATAACAAATGAAGAAAACTATAGGCCAATATCTCCGATGAACATAGATGCAAAAATACTCAACAAAATACTAGCAAACTGAATTCAACAACACATTAAAAAGATTATTCATCATGAGCAAGTGGGATTCATCCCAGGGATGCAGGGATGGTTCAACATATGCAAATCTATCAATATGATATATCATATTCACAGAATGAAGGACAAATACCATATGATCATTTCAATTGATTCTGATAAAGCATTCAATAAAAAAATTCAACAATCATTTATGATAAAAACACTCAAAAAACTGGGTATAGAAGGACTACAGTCAACATAGTATTGGGAATTCAAGCCAGAGTAATCAGACAAGAGAAAGAAATAAAGGACATCCAAATTGGAACAGAAGAAGGCAAATAATGCTTGTTTCCAGATGATATGATCTGATATCTAGAGAAACCTAAAGACTACACAAAAAAACTATTAGAATTAATGAACCATTTCAGTAAAGTTACACAATACAAAATCAACATACAAAAATTGGTAGTATTGCTATATGCCAACAGTAAACAATCAGAAAAAGAAACCAAGAAAGTAATCCCATTTACTACAGCTACAAATAAAACAAAATACTTAGCAATAAACTGAACCAAAGAAGTGAAAGATCTCTATAAGGAAAGCTATAAAACAATGATGAAAGAGATTGAAGATGACACAAAAAAAGGGAAAGATATTCCATGCTCATGGATTAGAAGAATCATTATTGTTAAAATGTCTATCTTACCCAAAGCAATATACAGATTCAATGCAATCCCCATCAAAATACCAATAACATTCTTCATAGAAATAAAAAAATAATGCAAAAATTTATGTGGAGCTACAAAAGACCCAGAAAGACTGAGAAAAACAAAACAAAACAAACAAACAAACACAAAAGAGAGGACTCACATTACCTGATGTCAAATTAAACTGCAAAGCTGCAGTAACAAAAACAGCATGGCACTGGCATAAAAACAGATACATAGACCAATGGAATAGATAGAGAACCCCAAAATAAATTTGCACAGCTACAGTGAACTTATCTTCGACAATGTTACCATGAACATATAGTGGAGAAGCGACAGTCTCTTCAATAAATGGTGCTGGTCTCTCCAGGTAGTATTATCCTGCATAGAGCTGGAACCCATTCTACTAAGTGAAGGATCCCAAGAATGGAAAAATAAGTACCACATATACTCACCATCAAATTGGTATTAACTGATCAACACTTAAGTGCATATATAGTAGTAACATTCATCGGGTGTCGGGCAGATGGGAGGGGGGAGGGGGGTTGGGTATATACACATGTAATGAGTGTGGTGCGCACCATCTGGGGGATGGACACGCTTGAAGCTCTGACTCAGGTGGGGCAAGGGCAATGTATGTAATCTAAACATTTGTACCCCCGTAATATGCTAAAATTAAAAAATAATAAATAAGTAAAATTATACAAAGTATCTTTTCCAATAACAGTAGAATAAAGTCAGAACTCAACAGCAGAAGAAAATTAGAAAATTCTTAAATATGTGGAAATTAAACAACACACTTTTAAACAACACTAGGCCAAAGAAGAAATCACACGAAAAATCAGAAAATACCTTGAAACAAATGAAAACAATAACAGTACATATCAAGACTTATGAGATGCAGTAAAGGAAGTGCTTAGAAGGAAATTTATAGCTGTAAACACATTAAAAAAGAAGTAATATTTCAAACCAACAACCTAATTTTATACCATAAGAAACTAGAAAAAGGACAAACTAAATTCAAAGCTCTTAGAAGGAAAGAAATATTTAAAATTAGTGTGTAGATAAATAAAATAGAGAATACTAAAAACAAAAGAGAAAATCAACAAAACACAATTTGGTTCTTTAAGATGATCAATGAAGTTAGCAAACTTTTAGCTTGATTGCCTAAAAAAAAGATAAGACTTTTACTAAAATCAGTAATGAAAGTGGAAATATTAATATCAATTTTGCAAAAATAAAAAGGGCTGTAAAAGAATACTATGAACAATTGTACCACATCAAATTTTGTAACATGGATGATAAGGGCAAATTTCTAAAAACCTTCCAAGACTGAATTTTACCAAAGACAGCCAAACATTCCAAGAAAAGAAAAACACTGAGCTATATTTCCTTTGAATATTAATGCAAAAATCCTCACCAAAATACTAGCAAACCTAATTCAGTGGCACAATAACATGAGTATGCACAATGATGAAGTGGGATTTATTCCTCGAATGTAAACATGGTTAAACACATGAAAATCTATCAACTTTCATTTTTTTTAGAAACAGTGTTCTGCTTTGTAGTTCAGGTTGGAGTGCAGAAATGAAAACCCACAGCACACAGGAAGAAGTAAACAATAATGATAAGAGCAGACATCAGTGAAATTCAACCCAGAAAAATAGTAAATAAATAAATAAAATAAAACAAAAAGCTTACTCTTTGAAGAGTCAAAAAAACTGGCAAACCTCTAAAATGATTGGAAAAAAAAAACACATACACAAGTTTCCAGTATCAGGAAAAAAAAGGACTATCACTATAGATCCTACAGACATCAAAAGGATAAGGATGTAATACAAACAATCGTGCACACATGAATCTAAAAACTTAGGAGAAGTGTATGAATTCCTTGAAAAACACAAAGCATAATAATTATCTCAATATCAAATACATTATTTGAATACCTCTATGGCTGTTAATATAATTGAATTTATAATTTGAAACTCCCCCCAAAAAGTCTTCCAGCTCAGAAGGTTTCACTGGAAAACTCTATCAAAGCTCTAAAGAATTAAAACCAATTCTACACAACCCTTTCCAGAAAATAGAAGAGGAAAGAACATTTTTCAACTCATTTTACAAAGCTAGAATCTTGATACTAAGATCATACAAAAATAGAAAACTGCACAACAATATCCCTACAGATGCAAAAATCTATAGCAAACTATTAGCAAATAGAAATCAGCAATATATAAAAAGAATTATATACTATAACCCACTTGGGTTTACTCCAGGAATTCAAGGCTGGTTCAATATTCAATTAATATAATCCATTATACAAAAGAAGAAAATTAAAGAAAAACGACATGATCATATCAATTGATACATATGAAGCATGACAAAATTAAACACACATTGGTAATTAAAGCTCTCAGAAAACTAAAAATGGAGTGGAGTTTTCTCAGCTTGATTAAGAATAAATACCAAAAAATCAACAACTAAATGTGTCCTTAATGCTGAAAGACTGAATGCTTCCTCCCTAAGCTCTGGAACAAGGCAAGGATATCTGTATTCATCACTCTTATTCAACACAGTCCTGGAAGTTCTAACCAGTGTAATAAGGCATTAAAAGGAAATAAAAGGCATAAATATGAGGAAGTAAGAAATAAGATTTTCCACATTAGCAGATTATATAATTGTCTATGTAGAATGCCCAAAAGAGTCTACAAAAAAATTTTAAAAATTTAGAGATACTGAGTTCAGCCAAGTTGCAGGATATAAGATCAAAACACAATAATCTATATTGCATTTTCTTAGGCAAAAAATTAACCTGTGAAAACCAAAATTTAAAAAGACAATACTATTTACAATTGCTCAATAAAAGAAATACTTTGTTGTAAATCTAAAAACTACGTACAGGATCTGCATCTCAAAAACTTCAAAACGTTGATGAAAGAAACTAAAGAAGATTGAAGTAATTGTAGAGACACAGAGTGTTCATGGTTTGGAAGACAACATAATAATTAATTCTCTCCAAATTTTCAAGTTTAGTGCAAATGCCAATCAAAGTCCCAAGATTTTTTTGTACTTATACACAAGATTATTCTAAAATGTATATGAAGAGGCAAAAAAGCTAGAATAGCTAAAACAAGTTTGACAAACAAAAATAGACTGGGAGGCATTAGTGTACCCAATTTCAAGACTTATTATATAGCTACAGTAATAAAGATTGAATGGTATAGGTGAAGATACAGATGCATAAACATTGGAACAGAACAGATAACCCAGAAATAGATACAAAAAATATGCCGCAACAACATTTACAAAGCTGCAAAAGCAGAGGAGAGCCAAGATGGCCAACTAGAAACACAGCTTCTTGGACCGTCTAGCATAAGGGTAGAGTGTCCGACTCAGGGGAGCAGAGAACAATTACTGCACAGATGTGGACCACTGGGAGAGACAGCAGAGGAGTCCGAGGACCCTACCAAGAGGAGCTGGGAAGCTAAAGGGAGGAGAGAAAAGCGAGAAAAGCGAGATCGACAGTGTGAACCAGATCCAGGGAGTCCTGGAACCCAGTGAAAGGGCGGGGGGGGGGGGGTCTCTCCTCCCCCAACCCTGGTGGCTCAGGCCAGCAACAGGACACAAGGCTCTCACCCTGCAGGGGAGTGCTAAGAGGCACCAGAGAACAGACATCTCTGCATCTGGATCCCTCCTCCTCTGCACCTCCTCCACTGCTGGCATCTCAGAAGGTAATTCTGACTGAGGCGGGCCTGTAGCCATGGATCCACCCTCCCCACAGTAGCTGGGAAAGTGCTTTTCACTGAGAGACTTGGCTCCCTGCAACAGGAGCGCACTGCCAGCCAAACCTGCCTCAGAGACAGCATAGCCACAGTAGTGGCAGCTCCAGCACTAGAGCGGTGAGGGAGACCATGTCCCCTCCCCTCACCATAGTAGCCTGTAGAATACTCTGTGCTGAGTGACCCGCTTTTCAGCACTGAAGGTACATTTCCACCAATCCAGTGGGATAGCCGCAGTTTGTGATATTCCTGCCCAGAGGCATTTGGTGTGTTCACCTTCTCATAGCTCAAACAGCGGGATGGGGAGTTGGAGGGGAGGGGTTGCAGTTCCCTGCTTGGGTGGCAAGAGAGAGCCCTTGTGAACATCTCCAACGGGAGGGTGTGGAGGAGCACAGAGGAGCAGGGGGCTGTGAGCACACCCCATCCCCCAATACCCGCTGGAGAATAGCCATACTGGAGTAGGCTGCAGCACTAGGACTTAATTTGCATAGGTCCTGGTTCCCATGGCAACTGAATGCTTCTGAGCTCAGGCTGAACTGAAGCAGTGGTGCCCCACATCACTCACTCCAATAGGGAGTGCAGCTTGATCCAAGAGTCTCTTGAGTTGCCACTACTCCCCTGATGGGAATGTCCCCCCAGTGGAGACCTCTGTGGATAGAGAGACCTACCTGACTTGTCTTGGGGGTCTGGGTGGGAAAGGGGTGCACAATTTAAGCTCCCTCTATCTGCCAGCATCACATGTAGACACATGCCAGCATGTCAGACACACAAACTGTGGGTTAGCTGGAGAGCCAGTCTTTCATGGAGAGGGAGTGCACACAGACTGATGAGAGGGGAAAATGCTATGGAATTGCAGAGAACAAGTGGGGAGGAGGCATGTCCCACCCTGCAGAAAAATGGGGCTAGTGGACAGGGATGGAAAAAGCCTGGCTAGGGGCCTCAGCAATCTCATGATTAGGCTCCTCCCAACAGGAGCAGCTCCCCAGGCTTGGAGAGGTAACCTTAAACTCCGTATCAGCAGCTCCCCCTAACAGCTGGATAAGCAAACTCTGAGCACCATAGAGGCTCAGCAAAGCCCCATACCCAGGCTCTCACATCCCAGCCATGACCTATCTTGCTCCTACCCCTACACCAGGGGGAGCAGGGTCCAAGCAACCCTTGGAAACCACAAAGCCCCTTCCAAAGCTAAGGGTATTCATATACCTGACCTGGGGGACCAAAGCCTACCACAGGCACAACAGAATACCTCCACAACTGGCTCCTCCATGCAAACTGTTAATATAATCAACAACAGTGGGAACAAGCCAATAGCTAAACATACTGCCTTCCATCTCAAGCTATTAGGGAGCAATGGATTGGTGCCCACAAGTACAATCCACCAGCTCAGAGATTAAGATGGGACACCAAACTCACTACACATTGGGAAGAGGTGAAGACAAAAGGTCAGAGGTAACCCAAGAGGTTCATCAAATCTGCTAAAACACCCCAAAGGCAACTCAGGACTAGCATTCCTCTCCCCAGCACAGTCAGAAATCAATCTCTGGGGACTCAGAGACAGTGCCATGAACCAGATACCAACACATTTACAAAATAGAAATTATACCATGCATCTTCTCAGACCACAGTGTAATAGAATTCGAAATCAATTCCAACAGAAACATTCATCTCCACACAAAGTTGTGGAAATTAAACAACCTATTGCTGAATGATTATTAGATCAAGGAGGAGATAAAGATGAAAATCAGAAGCTTCTTTGAACTAAATGTTAATGCGGACACAAGTTATCAAAATCTGTGGGATACAGCAAAAGCAGTCCTGAGAGGAAAACTCATCACCTTAAATGCTCACATCTAAAAGACAGAAAGATCACAAATTGACAACCTAATGAATTGTCTCAAGGAACTGGAAAAGGAAGAGCAAAAAAATCCTAAACCCAGGAAAAGAAAATAAATGACCAAGATAAAAGCAGAACTAAATGAAATCAATAACAAAAGAACTATACAGAAGATTAATGAAACAAAAAGTTACTTCTTTCAAAAAATAAACTAAATTGACAGGTCTCTTGCTAGATTGCCCAGAAGCAGAAAGGAAAGGACTTTAATAAGCTTGATGAGAAATGAAAAAGGAGAAGTTACTATTGATATCACGGAAATACAAAACATCATCTTTGAATACTGTAAAAATCTCTATGCCTGTAAATGTAAAAACATGGAGGAAATGGACAAATTCTTAGAAACACACAACTTCCCTAGGCTTAATCAGGAAGAAATAGGAATCCTGAACAGACCAATATCAAGAACTAAAACTGAAGCAGCAATAAAAAAATCTTCCAACAAAAAACAAAGTCCCAGACCAAACAGTTTCATACCCAAATTTTACCAAACCTACAAAGAAGAACTGGTACATATACTGGAGAAATCATTCCATAACATTGAGAAGGAAGGAATCCTCCCCAACTCATTTTACAAAGCCAATATCATCACCTTGATACGAAGCCAGGAAGGGACACAACAAAAAAAAAGAAAACTACAGACCAATATCCCTTATGAATATAGATGCAAAAATTCTCAATAAAATCTTAGCAAACCAAATTCAACTACACATCAAAAAAATAATTCACCATGACCAAGTGGGCTTCATCCCAGATATGCAAGCATGATTCAGCATACACAAATCTATAAATGTAATTTACCATATAAACAGAAGCAAAAACAAAGACTATATGATCCTCTCAATAGATACAGAAAAGGCATTTGACAAAATTCAGCACCCGTTTATGATAAGAACTCTTAACAAAATAGACAAAGATGGGACATACCTCAAAATAATAAAAGCCATATACAACAAACCCTCAGCCCACATCATACCAAACAGGGAAAAACTGAAAGCATTCCCACTTAGAACTGGAAATACAAAAGGTTGCCCACTATCACCACTTCTATTCAACATAGTGCTGAAAGTCCTTGCCAGAGCAATCAGGCAAGAGAAGGAAATCAAGGGTATCCAAATGGGGAAAGAAGAGGTCCAACTATCACTCTTTGTTGACAGTATGATCTTATATCTAGAAAATCCCAAAGATTTAACCAAGAGACTCCTGGAATTGTTAAATGAATTCAGCAAAGTCTCAGGCTACAAAATCAATGCACAGAAATCAGTAGCTTTCCTACATGCCAATAACAGTCAAGTTGAGAATCAAATCAAAGGCTCAATATCTTTCATAATAGCAACAAAGAAAATAAAATACCTAGGAATATATTTAACTAAGGAGGTGAGAGCCTCTATAAGGAGAACTTCAAAACACTGAGGAAAGAAATTGCAGAGGATGGGAACAGATGGAAAAACATATCATGGTCATGGATTGGTAGAATCAACATTGTTAAAATGTCTATACTACCTAAAGTGATTTACAGATTCTATGCAGTACTTTTTAAAATACCAATACCATTTTTTGCAGAACTCAAAAAAAAAATAGTTCTACACTTCATGTGGAACCAGAAAAGACACTGAGTAGCTAATGTAATCCTACATAATAAGAAATCAGGAAGTATCACTTTACCAGACTTCAAGCTATACTACAGGGTATAGTAACCAAAACAGCATGGTACTGGCACAAAAACAGAGAGATAGATCTATCAATCAGAACAGAGGACACAGATATGAATCCATCCTCACATTGCCATCTGATCTTTGACAAAGCAGACAAAACATACACTGGCATAAAGAATCCCTATTCAATAAATGGTGCTGGGAAAATTGGATAGGCACATGCAAATGGCTAAAACAGGATCCGCATCTCTCACCTCTCACAAAAATTAATTCATGATGGATAACAGACTTAAACCTAAGGCATGAAACTATAAGAATTCTAGAAGAAAATGTTGGAAAAACTCTTATAGACATTGGCCTAGGCAAAGAATTTAAGAAGACCTCAAAAGCATTCACAACAACAACAACAACAAAAAACAAATAAATGGGACCTGATCAAATTAAATAGCTTCTGCATAGCCAAGGACACAATCAATAGAGCAAATGTGCAACCTACAGAATGGGAGAAAATATTTGGATGCTATATATCCAACAAAGGGCTGATAACAAGAATGTACAAAGAACTGCAGCAAATTAGTGAGAAAAAAATCAAGCAACCCCATTAAAAAGTGGGCAAAAGACATGAACAGAAACTTTTCAAAAGAAGATAGATCAATAGCCAACAAACACATGAAAAAATGCTCAACATCTCTAATCATCAAGGAAATTCAAATCAAAACCACAGTGAGATATCACCTAACTCCAGTGAGAATTGCTTTTATCCAAAAGTCCCAAAACAACAGATGATGGCGAGGATGCAGAGAGAAAGGTACATTTACACAGTGTTGGTGGGACTGCAGGCTACTACAACCTCTATGGAAAATAGTATGGAGATACCTCAACAACTAAAAGTAGACCTACTAATTTGATCCAGCAATCCCACTACTAGGTATTTACCCAAAGGAAAAAAGACATTTTATTAAAAAGACACTTGCAATCAAATGTTTATAGCAGCACAATTTACAATCGCAAAGATGTGGAATTGACCCAAATGCCCATCAATACCTCAGTGCATTAATAAATTGTGGTATATGTATACTATTGAGCATTACTCAGTCATAAAGACAAAAAGATATGGAAATCTAGTATCTTTTGTAACAATCTGGATGGAACTGAAGGCCATTTTTCTTAGTGAAGTATAGCAAGAATGGAAAAACAAATACCACATGTACTCAATACCAACTTGAATTAACTGACCGACACTTTTGTGCACATATGGAAGTAAAATTCAAGGGAAATCAAGTGGGTGGGAGGGGGTAGGAGGGGATGGGTAAATTCATACCTAACGGATATAATGCACAATAAATAACTGGCTGAAGGGCACACTTATAACTTCGACTCAAACTGTACGAAAGGAAATTATGCAACCAAAATGTATGTTCCCAGGTAATATTCTAAATAAATAAATAATAAATAAATAAATTTTACAGCTGTTTTAAACTTGAGCCTCTCTCAGATGATAAAGCCTGTGACCTCATGCCTCAGGTCCCCATCCATTAGATGAGAGAGTTAATCAAATGCCCTGCTTAGCACACGGGGCAGAATGTTACGTGGCCTGCTTTCTTTTCCATCCACTCCTTGATTTACTATTCTCAATGCTAAAGTATCATTTAGAAGCCATGGTGTTTCTCATGTTTATTGACAATATATAAACAAAATGTGTTTTTCTCAGCTTGCTCAACCCCAAATTCTCCTACAGTTCAATAAAATAAATTACCTTTGGAATCACACATACCTTTTAAGCACAACGTATATACGAGAAAATGGATCAGCAGTTTTGACTATACTTGTGCATTTAGCCAAGTAAAGCACTTCCCTGAACCGCTTTGTTCTTTTGACATCTGACTAAATGTCAGGGGCCTCTTTCCATTTTGGGAGAATTTCCTCCTCCCTTTCTTTTCCTCCCATTCCCCACAGCCATCATTTCTTCACTTTTACCATAGTTCCAATACCTTATTCGCACTTGTCGCAAAGTCCACCCCTTGCTCCCTTACCTGCCTCTCCTTCAAATAACCCTTCCTAACCTAATCTTCAGTGGTGAAATTGAGAAACTACCATTTAAGCAGTAATCAGCAAAATACTTTACCCTCTAGATATTAACTTAGTGGATCATTGTGGATAATATATTTGGAAAAATTTTAGTCTCATCTATGGGTTTTTTTGCTTCTTGAAAGAGAACTGGTGCAGAATATGGAATCGATCTTCAGTCTAAGGTATTTCACTCCCATAGTTGATGTATGACACATTTATTAACATCCAAGAAAAGTAAAGATATATATGTGTTGCTGGAAGACTATTATGAAATATTTTAAGGTTCCAGTTCTTATAATTTCTGGCTAATACGTGAAGTTCTCTATACTACAAAAAGCTGTATTTTGTTGCTTATCGATAGTGTTACAACTTACTTTTAAAGTTTCTAAATGATCAAACTTTTGAATAAAATGTTAAATTTTTCACTTTAATAACACAAACTCTTTGATGATAATGATTTGTTACTCTTATAGAACTAATTTATTCCTCCTTTATACACCCTACATACTTTGTTTATGTTGCTATACTGCTACACTGTTACTGTATTGCTCATCCTCAATTAAAGTGTGGCTGTCCGTTTCCAGAGTCTCACCATCTGATTGGCATGAGGCTGTACTGCAGCAGAAACAGCAGTTAAACCAGTATTAGAATACCTGGATTACAATATTTGTTGTGTTACTTAGCCGTGTGCCTTCATGTCTTAATAATACGAATTTTTGTGCTGCTGCCAGATACGAACTAGTTTGGTACATTATTTGTAAACTCAAAATATATGATTTCTACATTTTTAGTGGGTGTGGAGAAGGCAGACTATTTAAAATGGAACGTTTTGGACAAAATGTCATCATAGACCTCGAAAAATTACTTCAAATTTCTTGAGACTCGGTTTTGGCATCGAAATATATATATGTTGCTTACCTCGCAGGATTGTTTAAAGGTTAACTGAAGCGTTATGTGAAAAAGCCTAGCCCAGTGTCTGGAAAATGGATGATGTTAATCCATGTTTTATTAGGTTGGCAGGCTCCCCTCCCAAAAAAAAAACCCTCCAAAATTCAACATGCATATTCTGATTCATCTTTTAAGAAACAGCTCAAAAGGCACCGCTGTACAAAACCTTTGCAAACAACTTCAGGCAGTACAGCCCTTCGGTAGGAGTATTGGGCTTTTGGAATCAGAAGAGACCTCCCAATGTAAAACCAGATCTACCATTTAGTAGCTCCCTGACACTGGACAAGCTACTTAATCTCTCTGCATCTAGATTTCCTATCTGCAAAATGAGATCATCGTGGTACATACCTCACAGGACTGTAGAGGATTAAATGAGACATGCATATAGAGCACTTATTACAGTCCCCGACATTTACAAAATCCTCCATAAATACTACATAGAAGTAGTAGCAGAGTTTCCTCTTTGAGTAAAATGCTAATAAAAAATGCTTACTCTGCCTTTCAGTGTTGTGGCAAAGTTCTGACGCAAAAGTCTTTCAAAGTGTAATTCTTAAACGTAAGAGATTGGCATATACCGTATATTTTGGGCAAAGAGCTAACTTTACTTTTATAGAATATACTTTCCTTCGCCCGCCTGCACTGGCGGTAATAATATCCAGCCTTAATTAATGGGAAATTAAATCAGAAGGTACGTCCCCCGGATAGGAGCAGCGGGTGCGGAGAGCGCAGTGTTAAGACCAGCACCGGCAGACCAGTCCTGGGTAATTCCCCGGAGTTCACCTCCAACAGCCCCCTCCCCTCCGAGCCGCGCAAGCGTACACTGAATTTGCTCCTCTCTCTCATACCCCCGCCTCCAACAACCGTCCCCCCCCGCCCCCCCCGTCTGCCCAACACGCAGGCGCGTTTCCTCAAATCCCGTCCCTACCCCCTCCTCCTCTTTCTCTTCATTTCGTTCCCCCTCCTCTTCCAGCACCTCAGCAGGTTCAAACTCTTCTCCGTGAGAGTGGCGGCGATCGCGAGGTCACGTGATGAGCATCCTGCTGCCCAACATGGCGGAGTTCGACACCATCTCGGAACTGGAGGAGGAGGAGGAAGAAGAAGCAGCCACGTCGTCGTCGTCGCCGTCGTCGTCGTCGGTATCTGGGCCCGACGATGACGAGGATGATGATGATGAGGAGGAGGAGGAGGAGGAGGAAGAGGAGGAGGAAGAGGAGGAGGAGGAAGAGGAGGAGGCGCCGCCCCCGCCTCGGGTAGTGAGCGAGGAGCATCTGCGGAGATATGCCCCCGACCCTGTATTGGTGCGGGGCGCCGGCCACATCACTGTGTAAGCGAGAAGGGGCCATGGGGTTTGAAAAGACTGAGATTTGGCAACAGTGGAATGGGAAGGATCCAAGGGCCTGTGGAGTGGGGGAGGGCTAACTGAGGCAAACAGTAAGGGATACCTGGTCTTAATGGAGAAACTGAGGGTGGATAGGTGTAAAGGCAGTGGGGAGAGTGTAAGTGCGACGCAACAACGCCGGGTGAAAAATGAGTATAGGACAGGGAAGTTAGGGGGTTGGGAGCCAGAGGGATTGGAGTAGGGGTGAACCTCCTTTTTTGTATGTATGCGGGCAAGTGAATAGTCTCCTAAACTGCAGGATGTACTAGAAGGTTCTTTGCTGCCAAGATTGGTATCTAGTGGAAAACAGCGACTGCTGTGACATGTGACAAGAACTAGGCTTGGCTTCTTCAAAACAGAAACTTAATATATTTTGTGAATAATATTATGAAATGTCCATTCACCCACATATTCATCTATCCATTCTTTCTATCTAATCTTTCCTTAAATATTACACCATTAGAGGTTCAGGTTGAGAGGCAGCTGTGGAAAGTAGAAAGAGCAATGGATTGAGAGGGCTCTTAGATGCTAGTTCCAGTTTTGCTTCTTATTGGCCCTGTGACCTTGGTCAGGTTGCTTCCCATTTCTGGGCCTTGATTTCTGCATCTGTAAAATAAAGAGTTTGGAATAGTAGATGGTTTCTAAAGCTTTTCACCTGTGAGATAATTTAAGATGCCTCCAGGGGATTTTGTATGCCCAAATATTAAATATACGAACATTAAATATATATGGAAATTAGTCCTCCAGGAGCTGAGGATGATTTCTTGAAAATTTATCCAGGGTGGCCTTTTAAAATATTGAACTCTTGGATTATATTTGAGAAAATAAAATGGGGAGGGACTTCATAACATAGTAGTTGCAATGCAAAAGAAAAAATGATGGTTCTCTGGGCTTTAAAGAGTGCTTTTTCATTTTTATTGGCTTGGACTGTAAATACTTGGAAGTTTGAGTATTGTGTTCATCCTCTTAACTGTGCAATCATTTACTGCATTTTCAAAATAGGCCTGTTCTTTGCTGTCATGTCATGCTGCCTCTGATTTTGATGATGGCTCACCTAACCCCTTTGACTTTCAGTTGAGTTCATATTGTATTATAAATCATATATTAGAATATGTACTACCTCCCCCATCATGTTAGCTTTGATTTTTAGCATGCCGAGTATTATGATCATAATACACTTTTGTAATCTTTGCATGAAATGTATTAACAGAGATTTTGAAATTGTGGAAGGACTTAGGGAGGGTTTTAGACCTGCTTTTTGATTAGGCAATTTTAAGATAATTTTTCCTGGTCCAAGAATTCTGCAGATAGCTTACAGTGTTCACATGCCAACTTACTGCGCTGTTTTACTTCCTTTCATCACTAGAGAGACAATTTATTACTCTAAGTATTATTCTGGCACCAAAGGTTACTTTCATGCTGATTATTTCACATGACTCTATTCCAATCCCTAATTTCATACTCCAACACTGTACCCCCACGTTATTTTCTAAAATTCTGACAATGGAGAAGGAGCAGGAAACAGAATTTAAGTTTCCTGAAACTTATTTGTAGTTCCCTTCTACCCTCCACGCAACCGTAGTGAAGTACTTACCAACCTGTTTTCTTCATGAAAAGCGGAGCACTGACACTTGCCATGCCCAGGCCCTTATGATTGGTGTAATGTCCCTCCCAGCTGAAAAATTCTGGAATTAGGAGTGTTAAGTAGTAGTGCTGGTAGTAACTGTTGGTATTAATTGACTGAAGCAAAACCTGAAAAGCAGCACACCAGTACTTGAATCACTAACCAATGGATACTTTGGAAACTTTAGTTTTATTATATGCATTCTCTCATCTAGAGAGCATATTTGATAAATGTCTGGGATTTGAAAAAAGATTACATGTTTAGGAGAGAGTTTTACTGGATCTGAGAAACGGTTCTTTCTATGGTAGTAAAGCCTTACTTATATCAGGTAAAGTAAAATGCTTATGAAATAGTTAATCTTACTTTGAGACATCTAAAATATCAGCTTCTGTTTAATTTTTTTTCTGGCATAGGAATGTTAGAGTTACCCTAAATTATATGCCCTATCGGAATGAAATATTTCTTATTCTCTCCCAGCCCTGAATTTTTTCCATTCTTTGTGTAGTCTTCTATTGTGTAGAGGACTTCGTTTCCTTTCAGAGTTTAAAATTTGAGTTACCACCTCAGACTCTGTATAAATTAAGCCCAACATTTTTCCCTCCCCACATTGGCTGTGCTTTCCATTTGCCTCATTTCTGACCCTGATACTACCATTTTAATCTCCCAGTATAACACTTAAAATCTTTGAGATATTTTGACTCTTCCTTCTCCTTGAATTGCCCTGTGCTAGTCTGTCCCCAGAATTATGTCATCAGACCTTTTGAAATGTCTCTTAGATTTTTCATTTTCTCCATTCCTATTTGGCACTACTCTAGTTTGAGTTGCCATCATCTCCTGCTTGAATTATTGGCATAGTCTGCTGACTCTCCCCACTCCAATCCATCGTGCATGTTTATGCCAAGTTAATTTTCTTAAAACACAATTTAATCATGTCACTTCCTACTGCAAAGCTGCATTGGATCTTAATTAAGTCTGAGTTCCTTTGCCTTCTTCCTCCAACATTAGAGTTCAAGGAGTCCCTCCACTTGTCCAGCTCTCAGCCCTCCATTTGTACCTTCCATACCTTTCTCTTCCAGCCTTCTCCCAGATCTTGCTCCATCAGGCAGCCTTTATCTCTCCAGTATTCCTCTTTCCGCCTCTCTAGTAGCTCAGCCTTTAAACATATTCGGTCTAATTTTTTAAAAACAAAGTTAAGACAGAAGTCTTCCTATACCCATGTTCCCTTTAGTTACTATTTAATCTCTCTTCCTTCTTTCTCCTCCAAATTTCTAAAGAGTAGCTATGTTCACCTTATCTATTTTCTCTTCACGTCTCTGTGATCTACGTTCTGCTACCACAACCACAGAGGAGCTGTCCTCAATTACAATCACCGTGACCTTCTTGTTGCTAAATCAGTGGCCATCTTTCACTCCCTATCCTGCTGGTCCTCTCTACTGCATTTGACATTTATGATGACTCCTTTTTTCAGAAGCTTCTACTCTGGGGTCACAAACACACAGGCCTGCAAAAACAAGGCAGGTCACAGAAGATAGTACAGCATTAAGTAGAGATGGGGACTTAGTTGAACTGAAAGGTATATGTCTTTTCTAAAGGTGTTCAAATTCTGATTTAAGGAAAAAAAAAAACATTTTTCCAGCCAAACAAACCTGAGAACTCCTTGGCCACTTCACTCTTCTGGTTCTCCTTATACGTTTCTGGCTATTACTTAACTGTCTCATTCATAAACTTCTCCTCCTCTTTTGCCCCTTAAATATCAGTGATCTCTCGAGTTTTGTTCTCAGACCGATACTTTTCTTATTCCCTACTCTCCCTGGGTGGTCTCATTTTACCTCTCATGTTTTCAGTTGTTCGATGTCTCCCAAATATGGATTTCTATACCAGACTCTGCTCGAGGTCTTATCTGGGCTTCTTCACTCAGTGGCCCACTGTCATCTTAAATTCAACATATTCAAACAGAACTCATTCCCCCATACTCCATCACATCTCCCATTACCCATCCTTGGTTTTCCTTCCTACTTACACTTTCAACAGCTAAGCAATCAGCAAATATTAACAATATATGACCTAAAAATTTCTTCTTTTCCTCCCTACCTCTACTTCCCTGAATCAGGCCCCTTTCACTACACTAACTATTTGTCTTGCCTTCATCCTTGTCACCCTGACATCCATCCTCTAGCCTGCTGCTACATTAAGACACCAAAATTGTATATCTAACTAAACCACTTTTCCTGCTTAAGATTATTCTGTGGTTTTTCCTTTACCTCAGCATGTAGCCTAAGCTCCATAACATGGCATACAGAACTGGACCCTGCCTATGTATCAGCTTAATCTTCTGCCATTTCCCTTACTGCTTGTATGTTCCTGTTCAGCTGTTGGTTATCTCATTGCCTC
This sequence comes from Avahi laniger, assembly GCA_963575035.1. NCBI lineage: Eukaryota > Metazoa > Chordata > Mammalia > Primates > Indriidae > Avahi > Avahi laniger. The sequence goes on from CAUYSK010031320.1 coordinate 19,089, forward strand.
TCCTCAAGCTGGGGCCTCCATCTAGAATGCCAGTACCTTCCCTTGTCCAGGCTCTCCATACGCCACCACCTCCTGCAAGTCCTTTCTGCCCCCAATAAATTACAAGCTGCATGCAAGAACATTTTGATTCCCTCTTAATCCTCAGTGCCTAGCACGGTGCCTGACATGAAGTGAGTTGAATGAATATTGGTTCACTTAGTAACACTTGATATGCCCATTCAACAAATACTACTTAGTTGAATCTCGCTGTGGAGAGTACTTATTTCTGAGCATAGATATATGTAGATACAACAGTATCACTAGTCCCAGTGATAGGGTTTGTGGCATGGGCTTAGCTCTGAAAACTTTGTTAAGCTAGCCCCTATGTGTCAGAGTACCCTTGTCTTTTTGTATTATGTTAATATTTTGGGTTTCCTAGTTACTTTAACAAGATACTAATCTTCTAACATGCAATTAATTATAATTTCTTAAGTAGAATGACCTAACCACATAAATTGTAATTCCAGTTCTGAGATGATGACCATAAATGGATATTTGGAGATCTTTTTCCAATTTAAAAAAATATATATGGCTAAATTACCGCCCACAGATCTGAGATTATAGAAACAGAAATAATGAAATGTCTCTTGAAAGTATTAAGCGTTTCAGAAATACTATACATCTCAGTGATATAACAGTATCTCTTTTTTCTTGATATTTTTTAGGATAAATATTTGGATCCAATGTATTGAAATACAGAAAAAATTATATCACATGAGATTTATTCCCTTATTTATTAGACATTACCACACTCTTTATATTACTTAAAATATATATTTACCTTTGATATTACACCTGTGTAGAAGTTAGTAGAGATGACAGATTACCAATTCTCAGAGACTAATAAAATTCTTTCATTAAAATTAATCTGAAAAAGCTGGAGTTACCAGATTATAGAATTGGAAAAGATGGCCAAATTTGCTAAACAATGCACTTCTGCAACTCTTAGCTCTATAAATATTGATACTTCACAAATTGGGGAATAGAATGCCTTCTCTATAAACAGATGTCTTTGAGAAATAGCAGGGATACATTGTTAATTTGTGTTTCCATAAGGTGAATATTTTATAAGGTTTTAGGCTTTGAGAATGCGGAAACTGTGATAACTTGCCATTATACAGTGTGGTAAGACATAATTATTTCCATATGAAAGATTAAAGAGATTTAACTAGAATCTTCAAAAAAATCTGTTTGTATTTTATGGCATAGCCTTTCCTTTTCCTTGGTATAGCAGAGTTCAGTCCACATGTTTCAGAATCAGTATTACTACAAGTTTATAGTTTTCTAGTGAAATCGTGTTTCTTGTTGGCAGAATTTTACTACACTGTTTTCTTAAACAAACTGACCATGTGAATTTTGATTTGTGCAAGATTTTAAGAGACTGATGTATAGCCACTTTCAAAAAGTGAAAAACAGTGAGGGATGCAGGGAGGGAGAGAAGATAGACGATCAACTAGAAGACCCATCCTTCTTTGCCTCAGTTTCCTTTACTTCAAAGAATTGTTCCAGAAGAAATTCAAAATCTGAGCATTGAAGACACTTGACAAAAAAATACAATGGTTAAGAACCACCAACTGGGTCAGCTTCAAACACAAAATAAATTCTGTATTTAATGAAGTCAATAAAATGATAATGTGAGCAGTTCCCAAGTCAGTGCCTGCTTGTCTAATGCTGAAGGGCCCCACATCTTGGCTAATGTCTGTCACTGATCAGTAATGAGCAGATGAGTTTGTCCAGCCTCTGTGGACTCATAGTTCTTTAATGGTTGGTTTATGAAACAGAACTGAGGTGTTTATTCACCAACAGCCATTTCAACATTTTCCTAGTAGCTACTAAGTGAAATCTTGAGCCTAAATTTATTTAAGGTTTTTTTTTTTAAATGTGCTAGGTCTCTAAAGGGGAAAGTTAAGGAAAGAAATCCCTGGTAGGCAAGAACAGGATTGCTACTGCCTATTAGCCAAAATTATGAGGAGAGTAGGGGACCTAGTTTGCCTTACTTCATACTTCTTGATGTGGATATATGTAGGTCATAGGGGAGTATATTAAGAAGTAAAATGATACTTTCTTTACCATTTCTAATATACTTTTTATAGTTTAGAAAATGCAATCCCTTTTTATATTAGAGGAGAAAATTAGTAATGTGAATATAGCCAGTGTTTCTTTAGAACTTGAGCACTGGGCTAAGCTGTGTAAAGAATACAGAGAAAACAAATAGGCCTTGCTTTACAGAGTTAATAGGTAAACTGCCTTTAAGATATTAACATGGAGCAGCAAATAATAAAAGATAAAATTTTATTAACTGGTGAATTGTATAGAGCAGATTAAAAATGGCAGTGAATGTTCAGAGAAGGGAAGTCATGATAGGCTTGAGCATTCAAGGTATTACAGTAGGGGTTGGAACTAGAGCCTTGAAGCCTATGTAGGACTTAAACTAGGGAGAGGAAACAAGAGGAACCATGTGGGCAAAGACAGGAGCCAACATGGCAGTGGCAGTGGAAAGGAAGGAATCATTATGAGAATGATTTCAATGGACCAAATAACAGGACTTAGGGACCACCCGGTTATAAGCAAGGTGCAAAAAAAGGAGAAGGAAGGTGTGGATATGATCCCAAGGTCTAGGTTAAAGGAAGAGAGTAATGTGTCACTGACATAGATGAAGAATTTGTAAAGGGGAACACATTTCCAAGAAAAGATAACATTAATTTTATACGTTTCACATAAGATGGTATTATTTTGTGGCAAGATATCCAAATGGAAATTTTCATTATACATATAATTAGAGATGAGGGACTAGAGCATATTTGAAAATATATTACTAGAGAAATAGATTTGGTGGTCATCAGCACAGAAGTGGTTGTCAAAGCTGTCAATTACAGTTGAACTGTTACAATTCCCTTAGAAAGAAAAGCAGAAGACTAAAAGCTAAATTTTGGTAAAAGGCAAGAGTGTCAAGGAAGAATGAAAGAATGGGAGTGATTAGGAAGGGAGTGATCAACAGTGTCACAGCTGCAGACAAAGTCAAGAGAAAAAGTTCTGACAAGAGAACATTGAATTTGGCAGTAAAGAAGAGAAAATGAATTTGTCTTTTGGCATAAATTTACTGAATAATAAATTATTTTCAGCAAAACAGCAGCATCAAAAATCAGGTTTCAAAATTTCTTAAGAAAGGAGGGGATATTAGGGAAATAAAAACAGTGGAAAATCCATTTACTGGTGATAAGTGAAAAGAAAATAGCAAAGGTAAGAATTTTTAAAATAATAAAAATATTCTATACATTTTGAGAGATACATGTCTGTATCCACTACATATTTGATATCTAGTAGAGGAATGGCAGCTGGCAAAAGCTAAAATGGCAGTGGTCTCTGATTGAGGTAGGAACATATTATTGACATTGCATCTAAAAGGCATTTAGACAAGATGTGGAAATAGAGCTCTGCTTTATATCATGTCTACTTTCTAAAAATGCAAACTGCATCTATTTCTTTGTCACACAATAAGAATTTACTCTTTGTGTAATAATGGATTAAATACACCTTTCGACCAGTGATAGTCACTGTTTGACTAGCTAAATGATTTAAATGAAGTGTTTCTTGCACTACTGAATATTTGTTATGTCATTGTTTGCTGAGTTAGCACATAATTACAAATATATGTTTAATACTAGAGTGCCAGTTTTTCAAGCAACAGATGAAAGTTGCCATAAATATTCATGCACAGGGATGTCTCATCTTGTTTTAAGTTTGGCTATACTTTAAATGTATAGATTTAAAGGGAAAGTATTTGCATATTATATTCTCATTACATGTACTGACACCTGAACAGAAGTAATGAAGGATTTTTTAATGTAGTTAAGGTCTTTTTATAGTTGCTAATTAATTTTCTCAACTATTTTAAAATATGGAATTTGTTTTAAAATACATTTGAACATACATAGTATAGTATATTCAGGCACAGGTATGTATCTTGCCACTAGCTGCTAAGTATAGAGAGTTTTTGTGCTTAAGACTGACTTGTGTCTTTGAAAATGGGTTATTAGCATAAATGATGCAAGGACAATATGATATTCCTGCATAGAGTTGTAACTGTACATTGTATTCCTACCATTTCTTTAATGTGACCGTAAGACCAAAGTGCGATAAATGAGTTGAATCAAGCGGTACAGTAGCTTATTATTCAACAAGATTTTATTAAACACCTGTTAGGACAGAAAGGACTTAGGGGTAAACATTTGAATGTTGATCCCCGCCCCTCACTTACTAACTGCATGACTGTGGGCAAGTCATTTAATTAGTTTATTTTTAATTTTTTTTTCTGAGTGTCAGCTTCCTTGTCTATAAAATGGAGATGACAATACCTCTCTTGAAGGCTTTTAAAATATAGAAGTAATACATAGTCATGGATCACTTTAACTACAGGGATACATTCTGAGAAATGTGTCATTAGGTGATTTCACTGTGCAAACATCATAGAGTGCACTTACACAAACCTACATTGTATAATAGCCTACTGCACGCCTGGGCTATATGGTATAGCCTATTGCTCCTAGGCTACAAACCTGTACAGCATGTTACTGCACTGAATACTATAGGCAATTGTAACACAATGGTAAGTATTTACCTATCTTAACATATCTAAACATAGAAAAGGTACAGTAAAAATATAGTATGAAAGATAAGAAATGGTACCCATATAGGGCACTTACCATGAACGAAACTTGCAAAAATTGGAAGTTACTCTGGGTGAGTCAGTGAGTGAGTTGTGAGTGAATGTGAAGGCCTAGGCATTATTGTACACTCTGTAGACTTGATAAATCCTGTATCCTTAGACTACACTACATTCATTTTAAAAATTTTCTTTTCTCAAGAATAAATTAACCTTAGCTTACTATAACTTTTTTACTTTATAAACTTTTTAAAAAGTTTTTTGGCTTTTGTAAAACACAAATACATTGTACAGCTCTATAAAAATATTTCTTCCTATCCTTATTCTATAAACTTTTTTCATCTTTAATTTTTCTTTAAACTTTTTTGTTAAAAACTGAGACATACACATGTTAGCCTATGCCTACACAGGGTCAGGATCATCAGTATCACTGTCTTCCACCTCCACATTTTGTCCCACTGGCAGGTCTTAAGGAACAATAATACACCTGGAGCTGTCATCTCCTATGATAATAGTGCCTTCTTCTGGAATACTTCCCGAAGGACCTGCCTGAAGCTGTTTTCAGTTAACTTTTTTTATATAAGTAGAAAGAATACACTCTAAAATAATGATTAAAAAGTATAGAAAGTACATAAACCAGTAACATAGTCATCTATTATCAATATCAAGTATTGTGTACTGTACGTAATTGTATGTGCTATACTTTTATGTGACTGGCAGTGCAGTAGGTTTATTTACACCAGCATCACCACAAACACATGAGTAGTGCATTGCACTATGACATTTCAAGCAGTACAACATCACTAGGTGATAGAAAATTTTCAGCACTATTATAATCTTACAGTACTACTGTCATATTTGCAGTCTGGTGTTGACCAAAATATCAGTTATTATGCAGCACATGGCTGTATTTATATAGCACAGTGTTGAGCCCATGGTAAGTACATAGTTATTGGTAACTGTTATTGTTATTGCCTACTTCATGTGGAGTTCTCAATAAATGTTAGTGTCTTTTCCTTTTTGCTAACAACCTATTCTCCGCTAACATAAAATTGTAGTCACTATGGTATGATATCATCTAACATTCAGGAAGTGACCTTTGTTATCCCTATTGAAATCAACAAGTGGGTGAATAAAGGCTTGTAAAATTGGTTTTTACTTCTTAATACAGATTTCAATGAGTGTACTAAGAGAGAGATCTTTCAAGGCTAGGATCTGTTTTCTCAAAATTGGTTGAATTCACACATGAAAGCCATTTATAAGGATCAACCTTTGAGTGAATAGTCACTGGTCACAAGTTGTCAAACTCTGTAGTTCCAAAGGCTCTATTAGTTGGAAAGGAGGTACTTTTTATTAGGAACATTTGCTTACACATACACGAAAGTGCAAAGAATAGTCTGATGCACTCCCACGTACTACCCATCATCCAGCTCCAACAATTATCAACTAAAGTGGGTTTTGACAGAAACAATTAAATCAAAAATTGACATTTCCACCTGTATATATGTTTCTCTAATTTATTATTTTTTAATCCCACATTATGGGTCTAGTTAGAATCCCCTTTAACATTTGTTCTTTGTTAAGCTGCTTTTACTCTTAATTTGGATTAATAAAGATTTATTTTCTGTAAGTATCATATAAAAATTTTTTTCAGTTCACATTTTTAAATCAAAAGACCAAAAGAAAAATGCATGAGCTTGTAACTTTTTTTAAAAAAAGGAAAAGAGTTAAATGTGCTGGGTAGAATATATTTTGTTTTGTCTTTGTTTTTAAGGTTTGGCTTGACCAACAAGTTTGATACTGAATTTCCCTCAGTTCTAACAGGGAAGGTAAGTGAGAACCTGCTTTGAATTTTTCAATTCTAAAGCATTATTTTATGGCTTATTCAGTGTTAGGACAAATGCTTTGAATCATTGGTAATAAAGTTAAATAACAGGAGGCCTCCATACTTGGAAGCTGTGTTGGTAGTGACTGAAAGCTGTCTCCATGACTACCAGCCTCTGACCAATTATTTTGTCCATTGTCCATTAACGCCAGCTATTATTTATTTATCTACTGAGCTTTTCCAGTTTTTCATTTTTTCCTCAGCACACGAAGCTATAATTGTTTTCATCTAGGTCAATAATTTCTTATGTTTTTAGAGTTAAAGGTATTTTTTAACTGTATCGCTCTATTAATTTTTAAAGTACCATATAGTATGATTTATTATACATGAAAAAATCAAATTTTGGTTAGATATTTTTCTGACTTTTGGATAGTTTTGAGTTTCTAAAATTGGACTCACTGTAATAAATTACCTTTCTTTTCCCTGATTCCTCTACATTCAGTAGTATCTTCTAGCAAATTCAAAGACTTCCTAGAATTTGAAACTATAAGTCTAGAGACCTAATGTACAGCAGGATCACTATAGTTAATATTGTATTGTATACTGGAAATTTGCAAAGGGAGTAGATTTCAAGTGCTCTTACCACACACACACACACACACACACACACACACACACAAAGATAACTGTGTAAGGAGATGAATATGTTAATTTGCTTGACTGTAGTAATTTCACTGTGTGTATGTGTATATAATATCATGTCATATACTTCAAATATATACAATTTTAAAAAAGAAACTATATTTGGAAAATCCTCTTATAACTGTAATGCTCACTTTCTAGGCCCAAAAGGAGAAGACTCTGCCTGGGGCAAAATGTTACTTACATTCCTTTGTTACTGGAGGAAATGTAGGAAGAAGAGAGAAAAGCCATTTCATTACAGAATGGTCAATGATTTCCAAATGGTTGATAGCTGAATGCTTGGGTGGCTAAAATGATGATTTGGGGTTAACTTTTTGTATTTTGGAGCCTGTAATTTAATTTCATTCTGTTTAATTTTAGTACTAGAATAATGTTATTTGTTAATATAGATTTTGGGTATATTTTCAAATTATTCCATTTCGAAAGGGCTTTTGTACTATTTTAGTGTGAATTTTTCTCATATTGTTAGTGAGAAAAGCCAAGTACAAATCAATACATATAGTATTATAATAAATGGGAGAAATAAGCACATTAATAATTTTTTTTGCATAAAGAAATTCTAGAAAATATACATGTAACTAATAAAAATGATTACCTTTGATGGGAGAAGGGGAATGAGATGGATGGAGGCAAGGGTGAGGAGGAGGCATTTGCCTGGATATCTTTTAGTATTGTTTTCATTTTTGAACCTTCATTTAGTTTTAATTTGTTCTCTCTTGTTCTAAACTCTTTGAGAATGGGCTAAGATGCTTCTACTGATACTGGCTTCTTTTTGTCATGATGCGTTTTCCAGCTGTTTACTTTCCTCACTTTTGGCCTAATTACAATCTTCTTCACAGCCTCCTGCGGTGGGTATAAAAAGACAGCAGTCCTGTTTCTTTTTTCAAAGGAGTATCTGTGAAATCATAAGCAATTCTATTTAATTTGACCTTGAAAGTTATGTTGTACTTTATTTGCTTCATTTCCCCCCTGAAAAATCAGAGCTAGCTTGAGACAGAATAGTTAAGCAAGCTTTACAGTCAGATCTGGTTTGAAATCCGGGTTGTGTCACTTACTGGCTTTGTGGCCTTGGCCATGCCTCTTTTCTGAGCCTCAGTTCTTATGTAAAAAATAGAGTTTGATGCTGATAGTTACCTCATTTCTTGTTTTGAGGATTAAATGAGAGAGCATATATAAAATTACTAGTATATTGTTAGGTACTTATTAATTTTCAATGTTAGTTTGTGGTTGCTATTGACCATTCTTCATCAGTGTATCCCAGTTTCACCCTGATTGTTTTTCCAATTTGCTCGCTGGCTTTCAATTTTTAATTGCTTTCACTACTTTATCTAAATAATGGTGTTTTCTCTGATCCCACCACTAATTTGTCCTTACTGACTGTTGACCTTTTCTCTCTCTCCTGAGGTATAATAGCAAATCCTTCCATAGATTAAAAAGCAGATGATCATAGTCCCTGGCTAAGTTAACCCTAGAAAATTTGTGGCCATTTAACATTTTAGAACACAGAGAACCCTTTGGTGTGAGATTTTGGCCTCACTCTCTAGTATGTTATGCTTTCCTATCCTAATCATTTAGAATAATTCATCAATTGAAGCAGCAGCCTAGACTTAGATTTGTTTTACATAAATTAAGCATTCATTTGTTTTCTCCAAATGAATAAAATAGCTGTGATAATATCTCTTGAGTATAACATATTTGTAGAAAGATGATAAATTCAATATTAAAATTAAAAAGAATGTGAATTACGAGAGCTATAGTGGAAAACTTTTTCTTCATGTTTCCCTTGATGCTGTTGCATGTGTTGTCTGGGCAGTTATATCCAGTTTTAATATTGACTTAGTTTTTAAAAAGTTTGAATTACGGGTCCAAGAAATTCTAGAAAATGCATATCTTAAAATGTATGTCAGTGAATGGAGCTCCCAGGTATAAGAATTAACCATTTTTGAAACTGGGCAATTTTATGTGCTCAAGGAATCTTCAGAATATCTTTTCACACCTCATTTATTTCCAAGCCATCTGAAACTAAAAATTCCACTGGCCCAAAATATAGTATACTTTTTTAAACTAGAGGAGTAAGAGTGGTAAGCAGCTTTCGATTTGCATTCACACAACCTAAGTGATCTGGATATGAGCTGTTCTTGAAGATATCTGTTCTTTCCAAGTGACCGTTTTTGTAGCACATATCATAATGATGCGTGGATATTTATTCAGTGTGCATTATCTATAGTATACAAAATGTCTCATGTGTTAGATAAGGCATAAGTGATACTGTGATTTTTTTTTTAGTGCGTGTTTGGTGATGAGAAAAACTCTAAAAGGAATTCTGAAGGTCTGATTTTTAAAAGTCACATGGTGGTAACATTGGTTTTATTCATTTTCTCTTTAATGAGATAATTTTTCTCCAGTAGGCACTTTCATTTGTATAGCTTCCTTTGGTTTATCAAAATGCTTCTCTGATAACTGGGGGAAAGAGGCAAAAAGAATTTACAGAATCTGAAAACTTTTCGAAAAGGAAAAAAAAAGTCTGAATTCCAGACTTAACAGCCCCTGTGTTAAAATGTTTAAAAATAAATAAATGCAATTGCTAAAGTAGAAAAAATATGCCTTTTACAAAACTAGGCATCCAGTATGAATGAGATCCTAAATAGCTTTTATGCTGCCTGAGCTAAACAAAATTGCAGAGTAAAGTCAATAAACCCAAAAAGCCATTTTGACAGGATCTGTGTGGCTCAACATTAATTTTTTGGCTTCTTACATTTAGAAGAGATTGTTTTCTCTGTTTCACTAAAGATAAGTCCTCCTGTCATGACAGGACATATCAAGCAGGTGTAGACACACATATTCTGGTGACTAGAAAATGAAAGAACCACAGAACTTTAGAAATGAAATTAAAGCTTCCAGCCCTCAGCCCTCAGCCCTCAGCTTGAAACAATTAAATGGTGTTATGGGGAGATTAGTGTGCAGTGTTGGGAATCGTAAGCTATAAAAATCGATCTTCACTATTGTGATCCAGTATGACAAGTGATTGAAAGGGTTATGTTCTCCACTATTGAAGGAGGGAAATCAGTCCTGCTGGGGTTTGCTTAGATTTTCTTCTGTTTGCAAAGTTTCCTGCATCCCGTTATAAAATATTATGACCCTTTCCCCCACCTTTATGATGTGGTTTTCTTTTTTCTTTCCAAAAGAGTAAAAGAGAATGAAATGTTTCTTTACAACCTACCGTTGGGCTAGAAAGTAAGGGGCTTCCATCTAAGCTTCATTACTAGAGATACTCAATTATGTGGAAGTAAATGAGTAAAATGGTATTAACTCTGATTCTACACAGTTAACTAAACATTTCTTTCACACTGTTTAAAACTGAAAGTTAACCGGTTCTCATTTCCTATGTTTTTATCTCTGTTTTATTACTTTTACTGTTATTCAAATACAGATTTCTTTCACAGCCAATCCTGGCCTCCTTTTAAAGTCAAAATGCAGATTTTAGTTTGCTGTTTGAAATTCCAGTACAAGTTCTTCTTTTCAATATATTGTCTTAGACCTTCAAAAATTTGAATTCTCATTTTTAATAACTTGAATATTTTAATTTTTAATTTGAGGTAAGAAAGTACAAACTAAGACTTATGTATTAAAAGTGGAAAGTGTTGGTAGAGAAGGAAAATTGTCACATTTTAGGAATGTTTTCGTTTTCATTTCCAGAAGTGTATAATAAAAGACAAATTTTATAAACAATTTTATGTCCCTTAGCATACAATGTATTTTATTCTGCATGTTTTAAATAAAAAGCCAGTTTTCCTTTCCCCTCTTTCCTTTTATTCTCTAGATTTAGTCTCCCTCAGACTTTCAACACTATTCATCCCTAATAGAAGTGGAGCTTTCTTTTATGAGGCTCCTTATAAACATATTTTTTTTGTTTCAAACTGACTCATTTCTGCATTTAGCCTCACCCTTTACTTTTATTTTTGCATCTGTGCTGTGCTTACTTTTAAATAAAAAATTTGTATTACAATTACAAGCAGTTAAAATTGTAAATGTACAGATTTAACAATTTTATGATGTGCATGAGTTTATATAAAAATTTGCCATAGTTTAAAAATGTGTTAATGATTCTGGATATACAATTTAAAGAGAGGTGATAGTAAAGTAATATTACAGATTAGAGCTAAATATGTACATTTTTTTCCTTATTTTAATTTCTGTTTGGTTGCTCAGTGATTCCCTAGGAAAAAAGAAGTCGAATATTGCAGTAAATCTTAACATAGTAACTTTGTACCTTTTCTTTAGAAAGAACATCTTGGTTTTTTTCACTGAAGAATTGAAGAACTGAAGAGTGTTGAATCTGCATTCAAAATGTGGCAGATTATCCTTTTGTTTATAATACAACGTGTAGCCAAACTGTGGAGTATTAAGTGTTACCTGATTAAACCCCTTGCCTTCAGCTCAGACTCCATGCAAAAGAGCTTTTCTTTCCCCAAATCTTAGAGACATGATTCACAGACTTGCTTTTTCAGAGCATTCCAGTCAGGAGGTTCTTTCCAAGGTTTAATTTCCATTCCCTGTGAGGTATATAAAACAAAGATGATTATTCTCATTTTATAGATGGGAAACTTATAATCAGAAAAATTAAATGATTTTGCCTGGGATTTTTTCATAGCTAATAAATAACTATAATCTAGATCGCTTGATTTATTGTCTAATGTCCTTAGCTTGTTGGTGTTTTCTGTTTTTAATGATAAGGCATGATTCCCTGAATTTACTTTCATCCTTACCTCAGAAATTTTGTCATTTAATTGAAATTTTTTATACACAGTGATTGTCTTTACATCTTGTTGCTGACGATCTAGATGGAGAATGAGATTAGTTTCCTTGCCCCATGTAAACAAATTTTCAAACCTTACAATTTCACAACTCTTGTTGGTTAACATATTAGGAAGAAAATCCAATTCCTGGGCTAAGCGATTAACTTTATTGGGGAAGTGAGCAATTCTAGTAAGGCTTATTTATTCAATGTTTTAATCATGATTGGGCTAAATTCGGTGGTCCTGTATCTTTATAACATCTGCTAATAGGTGTATGTTTTGTAGTTTTGATTCTAAGACATCTCTATTAAAAGATAATACTGTAATAAATTGATTAGTACAATTTTTATTTGGAAGAGTAGTAAGGCTCTATACTTTTGATCTCTAATGTGCTAATGAGATTTTCATTTTACAGCAGCTTAGTTTTCCTAACAATTTCATAATTTTTCCTTTTACAGCCAGACACTGAAATTTTTCCCATAAATTTTACATTCTGTTGGCCTTGTAAATGAAAGGGAATCATTTTTGTGATCCAGAAGTGTGATTTCACTGAAAGCAAACTATTTTTAGTATACCTTTGAATTGTATAACCTTCAAGAAAACTTTGGTGTAAATCTAATTATGGTAGTCATGCTCATGCCTTTGAACTGACTTTGTCATTATATACAGAAAGGCAAAAGCAGCCACTTCCAGGAATGGAAGTAGTAACTAGAAATATTAAATCTGTGTATTTAGAGCTTTCAAATTTCAAACTTTACAGCAATTATGAGTCTACTTTATGCTGAATGTTAACAAGCCATTTTGAGTGTAACACTAGGCATTGTCTTTTGTTAGTGTAACTTTTCCCTGCAAACAATGCCAAGTGTTAAAATTGTTATGTTGCAGATTGGCCAAGGAAAAAGATTTGAAAGTTGCCTTTTAAAAAGTAGTCTAGGAATATTGCCAAGATCTAATTTTAATTCCATATCCTCTAGTAGTATTTGGGTTTTTATTATATCATGCTTCTAGTCTTACTCAACTTTTACAGTGACTGGAGACTATAAATAATACTGCCTTGATAATGAGGATATTTGGTAAGAAAACTACTAGACAGGTGTCCTTTTCCATCAGTTGTATTGCTGCCATTTTATTGTTGGTCATTTCAGAAGTTTTTGAACATCAGACTAAGTTCTGTGAACATGAAATTATATGGTTTTGCTTTGCAGTGTCATCTAAGAGTATGTGATGTATATTTATGGGGAGTATATATATTAAGACATTTGTAATTCCTCGAAGTGTTTGTAATAAAACTAACATTTTTCTTGGGTTTAGAGATAAATAGTGGAAAGCTGCCCACAAACTGTTAAAGATTATGCCCTGTTGTAGGTGGCTCCAGAGGAATTTAAGACCAGCATTGGCCGTGTGAATGCGTGTTTGAAACAGTCTCTCCCAGTCAATGTGAAATGGCTGCTGTGTGGGTGTCTCTGCTGCTGTTGCACACTGGGTTGCAGCCTGTGGCCTGTTATTTGTCTCAACAAAAGAGTGAGTAATCATTTTATTGTATGATAATAATAAGAGCTAACATTTATGGAACACTTACTATGCACCAGGACTCTTTCCAAGTACTTTACGTGGTTTATTTAATTCTCATAATAATGTTATCCTTTTTTTACAGTTAAGGAAGCTCAGGGGCAGAGAGATTAAGTTATTTGTCCAACCTTTATCAATACTTTATCACTTAATAAGGGTTCCCATCATTTTAAATAAATGCAATGTAAGTGAAATACTTAAGTAATTATAAATGTAGGTAGGCTACTTACTCTTTTTATAAAACCTGAAGCCATAACTTAAGTTATTTCCAAGTTATGGGTATATGGGAGAGCTTCTTCTGATCTGAAGAAAAGCAGAAGTGAAAATAACCTACAAAGTTTGGGGGAAAATCCTTAGTTTTGAACATATTATAGTAACATTGTAACATAACATTACTAGTTATGTCATGGATTTAAGACTACTATCTTAATCTTGTCTTCTTTAAAATTTTATTTTAGTTTTTGAAATTCTTTTCCCCAGTGGGAAGATATCTTTTAAAAATTTTAATTAAAGCCAATGAGGAAAATTAATTCATTTTACCTAAAGTTTTTTTCCTAGTACCATATTAATGATTTCATTTAAACCTTTAAGTAATATTTAGCCCACTAAATCAGACTGAAAATTATAGTACCTTATGGAGGAATAATTGGTGGCACAGTAGTTTCTTTAAGGCCAGAAGTATTCCCAAGAAGTACTCATTATTATTTTTCCTCTCCATCTTTTTCTTATCTTCTTTAATGTCTATTTGAAAAAGACAAATAATAAAATACTGCCTATGACTTTTTTTTATAATGTGTTTTTTTTCCCTCCTCCCTTCTCCCCCTCCCCAACATCCAATAGATGTTATTCTTATATGTGCACTTATGTGTTGATCAGTTAATACCAATTTGACGGTGAGTACATGTGGTGCTTGTCTTTCCATTCTTGGGATACCTCACTTAGTATTTTTTAATTAAAAGACAGAAG
>CAUYSK010031322.1:0-54336 GCA_963575035.1 Avahi laniger
TTTGCCACCTAGCCTTCACCAGTATATAAGCCTGTGCTTGTCTTGCTTCGGCGTCTTCGCCATTTGTATTTCCTATAGTCTGCCCCATTAAAACACTGTTGGAAGAACTCCGAGTGTTGCGTCCTTCCTGCTGGTCAGGACGGCGTGACAGTAGAGCCTTAAATCCATAGGGAGGCGAAGATCTCTAAGGCACAAAAGTGTGAAAGGTTAAAGAAACAGTTGACAGAATGGACTTCATTAGAATTGAGTTTTTGCTCTTCCAAAGACAGCAGTCATCAGACAAGAAGGCAGATGGGGAGGAAACACTTCTACCACATACATCCGACGGAAGATCTGTGTCTGGAAATTTCAGTCATCTTCAACTCAGTGATAAGAAGATACACAACTCAATATTCTTAAAAGGTTAAAGATGTGAACATACTTCAGAAAAGAAATATAAGAATGGTCAAGAAGCACAAGAAAATATATTTAACATCATCGGTTATCGGGAAACACAAACCACGGTGAGACTCCATGGCGTGGGCCATTTGCAGAGACGACCGTCCAGGGCCAGCGAGTGGGGAGCAGCTCAGGCTCCGCCTTGCTGCTGGGAACCACCAGCCTCAAAGTGTCCCAGCAGACAGCGCCGTGGTTCTTACAAAATCAAACATGCGCTTACCGTGCAACCCGACAGTCCTCCCCCTCGGTGTTTGCACAGGGGAAGTGAAAACACCCACATCCGCATGCAGATTTGCGCGGAACTTCCAGCTGTATTTGTGACGACCAGAGACTGGAAAGCCCAGATGTCCCTCGGCTGGCGGGTGGGGGAAGTGACGGGCAGGTGCAACGAAACGCCACCCAGCGGTACAGAGACAGCAGCCAGACACGGGCGAGTGCGCGCTCTGTGGTCTCATCTGTGCGGGCCTTTGGGGACAGGACCCTCACGGTACAGCAGGAGGCTGGGCACAGGGCCGTCTTCTGGGTTACAGCACACTCGTCAGACTCATCAAAATCACACTGAAAACTGTACCTCAGGGGTGGCGATGATTTGTTTTTAAGGTTGAAAAGCTAGAGGAGTTTGGCTTTCCCGTCAGTGCGCTGCACAAAAGTGTTGGCTGCGCAGGAGCCTCCCTGGTGGGGGTGGTGACTCACCAGCTGAGTGACCATGGCCTCGCGCACCCTGCACCTGGGACGGGTCTTCCTCACATACAGCAGGCGTCACAGGCCTGACCCTGAGCCTTCCGCAGCGTTGGGCTCCTCTCGAGTTCCTTGGCCCTGTTACGTTCTAAGGAGACTGGGAGCTGTTCAAAGAAAATTAACCAAAGCACACAGGTTTAAACTAATAAACTAGAGGTTGAATTTGTACACAAAGTACTCTGAAGCATATAGATGCCTAGTTTAAGACTTCTTCCCAGTAGTAATTTGCCAGGAGTACAAAATGATACAAAATAGACTGAAAAATTCCTTCTTGTAAGATAATATTTCATATGTAACCCACAGTAGTTTAAAAAATTGAACCAACAACACTTAGTGACCCTGGAATCCCAGGCGTATTAAACAGAACATAGCCCTTCCATTGGCCCGCGTCACAAGGCTGAGGGTAACAAGATGTCCTGGGGTGTTTTCCTGGTTCTCTGCCACTGGACGATTTTCCCAGCTCCAGCAATTTCTCACAGGTGGAAATGTCATTTTTAAAAACTCAGTTGCACTTGCCGGAAGATGGAATAGATGTTCTTTTCCCTGCTCGTTCTGCTGAGTGCAGCTGAAAACCCGGGACCTCACACAAAGGAGGGGACCCAGAAAGGACCCTTGGGTGCCAAGCAGTGTTGTGGCAGAGCCCCGTTTCTCACAGCTGGAGCCAAAGTAGTTGCAACCTGGGAAAAGTCCCAACACAAGCTACTCTCTCTGCTGAAGGGCAGGAAAGGTCAGCCGGGAAGACAGACGAGTTTTAGCAGATGATCATTGTGCTCCGGCCAGATGCAGAGAAAAGCTGTGCCCACCCCACCTCCCGGAAAAGGCCAAGTGGAGAGCCTGGACTACCACTCCCAAGGGTGATCGAGTGGGGAGCGGGGACCCCTCCCCAGGCAGTAGTGAGCACCCTGTCAGTGGGGCCCCTGGGGAGCCTGAACACCTGCCCCTCCTGCCACCAGAGCAGTGTCAGGACACCTAGGTAAAACCCAGAGTCCCTACGTGATACTGAAATGTCCAGGTTTCCAGTCCGTTGGTATGCCAAGAACCAGGAAGGTTCCAGAGTGAATGTAAACAACAATAAAGAGCTGACCCTGAGATGACAGAGATGTCAGAATTTTCTGACAAAGGTTGTAAAGCAGCTGTGAAAATGCTTTAGTGAGCAGTTACGAGCACGCTTGGAACAGAGGGAAGAATAGAACATCTCAACAAAGAAGTAGAAAATACAGAGCAGAACCAAATGGCGATTTTAGAAATGAAAGATAACCAAGACAAGAAATGCAGCGAATGGCTCAACAGCAGGGTCGGGGGATAGAGAAAGGACGCGGGGAGCTGGAGCGGGGGAGTGCCCGGGCTGAACAGCAGTGGGAAGACAGACCACGCAGGGACGGCCAGGGCCTCAGGGACATGCGGGAGGGTCACACAGGACCTGTCGTCCTTGCTGCGTTCCTGAAGGAATGGGGGCAGGGCAAAAAACACTTGAAGTCATAATGGCTTGAAAATTTCCCAAACTTGGCAAAAGACATAAACCTACAGATTCAAGAGGTGAGCAGTAAACTCAAAGACATCCACACGCAGACACATCACAACCAGAATGACAAGGAAGAGACAAGGAAGCACCTTGGCAGCAGCTGGAGAACAGACAGGTGACGAGGGAAGCGGTTCACGTGGCAGCAGGTTCTTCCCAGAAACCACGCGGCCGGCGGGGATCGAGCGCGCAGGAACAGCAGCCTCGACACAGCGCTGCCCCGCCGAGGGGTCTTTGGGAGGTGAAGGGGAAACGGCTGCGTGTCCAGTAGTGTGTGAGGAGCAGTCCATTGGGAAACGCACAGAGTTGCGAAGAGACATTTCGCCCAGGGGGTACGTGGATGGCGGATGAGCACGGGAAGGTGCCCGCCGTGGTTGGCCACCAGGGCAGTGCCACTGCAGGCTCCCAGGCAGCTGGTGTAGGCGTGACAACACCATGGTATGGTGAGGATTCAGGGAAACTGTGTGTCTCTATATCACTAGTAGGATGTAATCCTAACATCCGGAAAACATTTTGTCAGATCCTTAAAGAAAACTGAACGTACTGCTACCATGTGACCCAGTGGTTACCTTATCCCAGTTGGCACTCCCGTCCAGAATAAATGAAAACTTCACAAATCTGTGCAGCGAATGTTAATAGCAATTTCATTCATAATAATTAAAAACTGGGACTATCCCAGTTGTAGGTCAGTGAACGAATGAGTGGCTGAATAAACTTCATTCATACACCATGAAGTACTGCTCAGCAACGTGAGGAAATGAGCTATTGGTACAGCAGAAACGTGGACGAGTCTCAGAGCGTCACTCTGAGTGAGACAATCCAATCCCCAAAGGTCACCTACGATATAATTCCATTTATATGATGCTCTTTAAAGGACAGAGGTTATGAAAATGAGCAGATAATGTGGTTGCCGGGCCGGGGAGGCGGCTGGCGGGAGGAGCTCTGTGGCTGCGGGCGCCAGTCTGGGTGGGGAGGTTGTGCTCAGGTTTTAAGGTGTTACTTTTGGGAGAACTGGGTACAGGGACCAGGGGACGTCTCTGTGCCATTTCTGACAACTGCGTGTGAGTCTACGATGATCTGAACACGAAAAGTGTAATAAAAAATGTTTTAACGATTCCACTGTCTGGAAGCATTTGTGGCTTATACAATATTGGGCTGCAGGATACATACTCAGTTTTTAGAAAAAATCTTACTCGGTTGCCAACTTGTTCTTTTGGTTTTTATGGGTTTTTTGTTTCTGAAAAGTAGACCTCTGACTTCAGAGGTCTGTTCATGGTTGTATCGTAACAGTTTTCAGACCAGCTCTCTTCCCGTCTGCAAGGTACGCGACCGTGTACACCATGTTCCCCGTGTTCTCCCTGGTGCTGGATCAAGATGTCAAGCCGGAGATGGCCATGCTGTACCCGGAGCTGTACAAAGACCTCACCAAGGTATGACTGATGACAGGTCGCCAGGCCCAGGGAGCACAAGGCTCGGGGCCTGCAGGAACGGAAAAGGCCATTCGGGAGGCATTTCTAAGCATCTTCTGAGTAGTTATTCTCTGTCCTTCCTCATTTTTTTATGTCTCCTAATTATTTTGGACATTGTTCCCTTTGAGTTAAACTTCAAAAAGGAGAAAACATCCCAGGGGGGGAAAATTTCTCATGTTTACAATAAAGCTCTAATATCACACATAAATTTAGAATGTTAAAGGATTCTCTAAACCATTTCTAGAACTTCTTTGAATTTAGCAAACAGACCACTGAGCTCCCCAGATGTCTGAGGAGAGCTTATTCCCTAACCTCTGCGTGAAGGTGCTCGCGGGCTTTGGTTCCCGGGTCAGCTTTGCAGCGCTTGCTGTCAGAGCAGCGTCCTGTTCATTTGCTGCAGAACGTGGCGTCCCAAAGCTGCAACTCGCGGATTCATTGAATAGGGGTTTCCTACACTTCCCAGATCTCTCTGTAGTTTGGGTTGAGAAGCGATCGGCGAGATGTTTCCGCCCTGAGACCCGTGTGTGTTAGCAGGTCTTGCAGTGATGCTCCTGAAGAAAAAACCCACCCCCAGGAAACTCCCTTAACCTGAAACTGCAAAGGATTCATTCGTTTGGCTTAAAACTGTGCTCTGTTAAGATTAAACTATTCCTAAAGGAGGTTTTGTTTATTTTTTATGAAAGCATATTTTTTACAGCATAAACAGCACAAGGACGCAGGGTGGAAAGTCTCACAGCTCTCCCAGTGCAGTTGTGGTCACTGTGGACTGTTCTGCAGGGCTCACTTGCTCTGAACCAACACTGAGAACAAAATCCGCTAGCCCCCAAATTTAGCTTTGCAACTGATAATCTGAAATTGTCAACTCAGATTTTTAAAGCTGTAGCAATGTTGTATAGTAAAGAATTAGATTGAGCGTTAAAGAAACCAGCCTCTAATCCAGCTAACCACCAATTAACAAGCTAGCCTCTAATCCAGCTAACCACCGACTAACAAAATAGACTCTAATCCAGCTAACCACTAACTAGCCAGAGAGGTACTGGGTAGGTCATGCTAACTTTCGTATTTCATGGTGTTATCATAAGAATCTGATGAAATAAAGACTTTAAAATTCCTCAAAAATACAGAATGCCCATTACTTTCATAATCAGGACAAATAAAACGAGTTCACCAGCGTAAGAAAGATTACAACGTAACTATTGGCGTTATCGTGATGGTGACACCACTGTGCCTGCTGGGAGAGGTCCCCCAGCATGCGTCTGCTACAGCCAAGAGAGGGGCTCTGTCTCAGACCCCAGCGTGGCGAGACCATTGGGTGGACGGAGCAGGGTCGGAGATCCAGAGACTGCAGGAGGCTGTTGGAGAAAGTTGTGATTTGGCAGCTCCGGCACTTCCTCATGTCCAGAGACCCGACCCACGTTCTCTTAAGCGCCGCTGTGCAGACGTGGGGAGGAAACAAGCTTCTCACAGCGGAACATAAAACGAGTGAGCTGCCCTGAGCCCGGCAGTCAGTGCCAGAGCAGAGGCACGGCCCTGAAGGCCTCGTCACCGCTGCGGCGCTGGCCGCAGGCTACGGGTGTCCTCATCGCAGGGCCGCGATGCCAGAGCCGCCGTCTCGCTATCAGAGGACGGGTGTGGGCACGTTTTTACTGTTTTCCAGGGTTGGATTGGACCTGCCAGCATCTTTCCGTAGGGATGTCTGAATTTCTTGAGTGACAGGAAGTGTTCATAGGGTCACAAGTGTCTGACAAAGCAGCTGATTGGCTCCAGCTGTAGCCATGCAGCCAAGTTCCCCGTCACGAGCTGGGAGCAGACATCTGGTTTGCAGTCGCAGGAGCTATGAAGACGCCGGGGGTGGGACGCGCAGCCCCTCACTAACTGCCGTCAGTGGCTCGCTGCGCTTCATGGGCCTTGTGTTTTTTATTTTCTGTAGAATATTCTCAAAATGGTCTTATCTTTTGAAATGTATATTTTATCCTTATGTAATTTTTAAAATAATAGTGAATAAGGCAATAAAAGGGAATTAAAAACAGACTAGAAACGAGGAAACATCTCTGCAGATACCGTAATTGTCTGTGTAGAAAATCCCAAAGAACTTGCCAAAAAAATCCCTCCTAGACTAGCAAATTAATAAGGTTCCAGGATACAAGGAAAATTTTTTTAAAAAATCATTTCTAATACTACTAATATATACTAGCAATGAACAGCTGGGGTCTGAGAAACATTTAAACACCACTTACAATAATACAGAAAAGTAAAATACCTAAGTACACCTCTAACAAAATATATGCAGGATTTTAAAAGGTGTAAGTGAGTATTTGTGGATTGGGACTCAGTGTTGCTGAATAATGACAGGCCGGCTCTAAAGTTTACATGGAAAGGCACAGGGCTAGAATTGCCAGAACAACTTGGAAAAAATCAAAATTGGAAGACACACTGCCCAAGTTCGAGACTTACTATGAAGCAGCAATCAAGGTGGTGTATCACGGCAAGGACAGACAGGGAGGTCGGTGGGGCGGAGGGGAGAGCCTGGAACCAGACTTGCGTGTGCAGATGGTCTTCGACAGGGAAATGCGCAACAGGAAGCCTCTGCGGACAGGCGGTGGTGCACAGCTGGTCACCCACGGCAGCAGCAGAGCCTCAGCCTGAACCTCACAGGACGATGATCAGACTTCATCATACCTGAAAAGTTTGCTCTGTGAATGATACTGTGGAGAAGATGAAAAGACAAGCCACAGACTGGGAGAATATACTTGGAAGTCACACTTGTGACAAAGAACTTGTATCCACAATATATAAAGAACCCTCAAAATTCAACAAGAAAACCCAATTTTAAAAATGGGCAAAAGATTTGAGTTGATGTCACGTCAACGCACAGATGTCAAAGAAGCATTGAGATCTGCCTGTCCACGGTCCCCACGAGAATCTCGTGGGAGGGGGAGCCCCAGACCAAACGCAGAACTCTGGACTGTGATCCGTCACACCCCTCAGTGCCACCCACCCGCAGCATGGACTTGAGCTCACCGAAATTTGCGCTTTCCTTCACCTGTAAATGGAAACAGTGTCTGCTCTGTGCACCTGAGATGCTGCTGTTCACCTGGACGGTCTGCGGAAAGACAGGTGCTGGTCGTGTCTCCACTGGCTCGTCCCGACACGGGAGGACTGAACTCTGACCCTTTTATTCTCTTCCCTGAATTCCTAAAGGCCTGGCGAGTCATGCCCTACAAACCACAAAGTCTCATCAGTGGGTTTTTATTAACGCAGCATAAAGCAGCTGACCGTCCAGCCCGACGCTGCAGTAGCCCCACGCGACAGGGCCCCCGTCGTAGCTCCGGCTTCCCAACAGCCGCCATCTGGACTTGGGCGCTCCTTCCTGCTGACTGCAGGTCTTCAGACAAAGCATAACTTCCAGCCAACTGCCAACCAAATGGTCCCTGAAACCCACCTGTGACCATGAGCCCCACTTCAGGATTTCCCACCTTTTCGGACTGAACCCATACGCACCTCCCACGTGCTGGTTTAGTTTCACTTGCAGTTCATGTCTCCACCACGCGTGGGCCAGACTGCCACCTGCCGCCTCGGAGGACTTTCTCAGTGCTCCTGAGATCACGCCCCAGGCCGTGGTCGCACATATTTGGCTCAGAATAAACCTCTTTAAATATTTTGGCAGAGTTTGGTTTTTCTGTCAACGCTTTCATCGTCTTTAGCACCAACAAGTGGGTGCAGGCGATGCGTGACTCAGTCTCCGTCTGGGATTACAAATGTCCTCAGGAGTGTTAGATGAGACCACGGATCAGCATTCTGTCCTGGCCCATCCCTAGTAACTGTCTTAAGTTTTAAAAAGGAAAGGTTATTACTCAAGAATCCATTATGTTTGTCGATGTGGGATTTGTTCATGTGACATCTTTCCCAGAAAGGATTTAAGGGATGATAATTTCTACTTTAGTCGGGGTAGGCCGTCCCTACTGAAGAGCTGCTACCTTTTGTATTTTTTGATCTGAAGAAACTAAAAAGTAAACATACACATACTTGTTACCAAGAAATAAAGAAGTGAAGGGAAATTATTTTTAACAAAATTACTTTTACAAAGAGAGTCTTTACCCCCTAGTTCATCGAGAAGTCTGTTTATATCCGTCGTCTCTTGGGCTACTAGGAAGATCAAACAAAAGAGAACAGTGACCCTCTAACCCAGGCGTCCCCAGTGGGCCTCTGCAGGGTGCCCTGCCATGCTCCTCGGCAGCCCGGGGCCAGGGTGGCGTGTGGGCTGGGCCTGGGTCTGCCAGTCACTCATGCCCGGCTTCTAGCAGACACTTGCATCATGTGTGTTCTCTGTTCACTAAGCCGTCCCCTTTCCCCAGGGAAGATCCTTGTCCTTCAAGACCTTCCTCATCTGGGTTTTCATCAGTGTTTACCAAGGTAAGATGGGCTCTGGTGGTACAAACTAAAGATCTTCTTGTTTTCTGTTGGCAATACTGTTCTCACCTCTAGGTTAAATTGCAACAGCTTAAAATGTCATCGGGAGTGAAATACTGCTTTCTGTTTCTCTCTTCAGTTGATGTCCCAGTCATGTGGGTTGGTGGTTTTTTTTTAATAAATGCTTGTCACCTAAGAGCTGACCTGTTTTTAATTAAATGTTAATCCAGCAAAATGTTAGCAAGCATTGTCCACCTGCATGGTGGTTTTCTTTCGTGGGTGACGGCCAGACTGAGAGACGTGGATTCTGTGAGGAGAGGTCACTGCCCACCTTTGCCGCGTGTCCCAGACATGCAGAGCTGGTGACAGTGCAGGGAACAGGTAGACCAGGTGTGTTGCACGAATCAAGCTCGAGCTGGGCTTTTCCTCCCGGTATCGAGACATTTGTAAGCCTCTCCTGATCTTCCTGACTCATGCAGCTTCATACCTGCGGTTTAGATGAAGTGTGGTGCGTGGTCCCGCATTTTTGTTGTTCTTGAGGAAGGAGCTGTTCCCGTGGTCGCTGGCATGCGCGCGGCTCCCGTGCATTGGGAGGCATCCGTGGACCCCCACCCGCTGTCTTGCAGGCGGCATCCTCATGTACGGGGCCCTGCTGCTCTTCGAGTCCGAGTTCGTGCACGTGGTGGCCATCTCCTTCACCGCGCTGATCCTCACCGAGCTGCTCATGGTGGCGCTGACCGTCCGCACGTGGCACTGGCTCATGGTCGTGGCCGAGTTCCTCAGCCTGGGCTGCTACGTGGCCTCCCTCCTTTTCCTGAATGAATATTTTGGTAAGTTGCCTTGGAATTCTTTTTTGAATTGTTGTCTATTAGTGGTTTTTAAACATTTTTTACTGTTACTTAATACATTGTCTTAAACTGTGTATCACAATAAAACCCATATCACAAAGTTTCACAGCACAAAAGCTTATTTTTATGGAAAGATAAAAACTGTTTGCAGTAATTTGTAAAGTTAAGATTTTCCCCATCTTGGCTTTTTAAAAGATATTAAAGGCAGGTGTATTTTCAAGAGGTCTTCCCGAAGAGCTGCGTAGTTTGCCTTTGCACATAACCAAGGCCACCGAGCCCGCCGCCCTTCTGCTCCTCCCGGCCCCGCTGGGCTCTCGGCAGAGGGAGGGTCGCGGCGTGCAGGTGTGCGGCCCCCACAGCAGCCCAGCCGCGGAATACCTGAGGTCGGCGCTGTCCTCCTGAGCCTCCACCCCTGGGTCGGCTCCAGGGCTGGGCTATTTCTCGCCCACCAGCCCCGGCCCCCTGGCACACAGCACACGGCCGCCCTGAGCCTCCTGTCCCCACGGAGAGCGACGTGCAGGCCGAGAGCTGAGCACCCGGCACGTGGGAACTGCGTCCTCACTGTCCTCTTGGTCACCACGTCACAGCAGCCCAGACGGCATGTCAGTGTGTCCTGACTCTTCTTGCCCAGAGGTCAAGACCCCAGGAGCAAGGGGAAGAGTCACCCCGACCCCTGGAGGGGAGGGAGCTGCTGGAGCCGAGGCTGGCCGTGGTCTGAGCCTTTACCATCAGCGCCTGGCGCTCCGGCCTTCCACTCGGGGACCCCCTCCTCAGAAGGGCTCCCTCTTCCCATCTTACACCTGTGCCAGCCCGAGTTTGAGAACGCCCCAGTGTCGTCAGTCGGGACTCTGTCCCTGCCCTCCCTAAATTGATTGATGTGGCCAACAGACTGCGTGTGGCTTCTCTCTCAAGGATTTTAAAACCAGGGCAGAGAGAAGGGAAGGGAAGTGCCCAGATGAGACCAGCGGGGCCGCGTGGCCCCAGGACTGCTTGGTGCCAGGTCTCACATGGTTTCCCAGCGTAGCCAAGCCTGGGTCTCCCATCGGCACCCTGCACCGCCCTGGAAATAAACAGTCATTGACTGCGGCGAGCATCAGGGCACTGCCCTCCCTGGTCTGAGAAGAAATTTTCCACGTCTTCAATAAAAAAAACCGTGGCATGTGCCTGGTGGAGCCAGCACACACCCTGTGGCCCCCAAGTGTGCGGGAGGCACACCCGCTGCAGGTCTCCGCTCGCCGAAGCTTGCGCAGGTGACAGGAGCTGCGTTCCCAGGGCGCCTCGGGCTGAGCCCTGCAGGGAGGGGCGCGAATCCACGGTGTCAGCTGCCTCCAGACCGCGAGGCATCTCGGGCATGCCTGCAGGCCCTGTGGGAGCAGGCGGTGAAGCCAAGGGTCAGAGCCACGGTTGCAGACACTTTGCACCTGCCATTTCTGGTCCTTCAAAGGTATTTCTGTCCGCGTCAGCATAGCATGCGGTATCCTGACGGCGCCTTCAGTCTTTGTCCTCTGTCCCTGCGTTGTTCCGGAGCAGCTGTAGGCAGAGTGTCTTTTGGAGCTTTCTTAGGTGAAGTTACTTCTTTCGGAAGTGTGGAAATGTAGCAAAGCAGTATTGATAAAGGAGCTTAACTCACAAGAAAGAAACCTTCCTCCAGCTCATCTTTGTGACTTGAGGCAGGTGCCACCTTGTCTGCCTGGGCTGTCCCGAGGGCTCCGAGCTCCGCCGTCTGCTTACGGGCGCACGGGCCAGGAGCGGCGCCTGCTCCTCGCATGCGTTTGACTGTTAGGATCCGGTGGCTCAGACACACTATACAGAGACCAGGTGTCTTCCCTACGTCGCTTATTTTTGTAAAAACCTGTGATTTCTAAGAAGGGGATCTTTTTATCTCATCTTCTGACAACATGCTAAAGGGTTTTCCACTGTATGTGGAGTCGAACTATATATGTCAGGTTTCTCACATGCGTCTTCTCACGAGGGGTTTAAACGGCCCAGTCGTTGGCAACACGCCTCTGTTGTGGATCACGGGGTCCGCGCGCAGCTGCCGGGAGGGCATGGGCTGCCGTGCGCTGTGCCAGCGGGACGGGCAGGTGCCCTCTCGTGCCTGCGGCCCCCATGAAGTCAGCTCCACCTTAAATAAAAACTAGCCAGTCGTCACAAAGCACTGTCTGCCCACTGCGTTGTATTTGGTGACAGTAATCGTCACCCATATCGCATTCTAACACTTTGGTTTCATTTATTCTAGCGAAAGAATTAGTTACGCCCAACGCAGGCAGCAGGCCTGCAGCCGAGAGCGCCGAGAGCGTGGCGGGCATGCGCGGGATGCTCTCGCGGCAGGCGGGGGAGGCCCTGCGGCCGGGCAGGTCCACAGCTGTGCCTGGGAGGGCCCGGAGCCTTCTTGGGTGGCGTGTACATTTTCTCCTTTGTTTTTTGCCAACAGACGTTGCCTTTATCACCACCGTGACCTTCCTGTGGAAAGTGTCGGCGATCACCGTGGTCAGCTGCCTCCCGCTCTACGTGCTCAAGTACCTGAAGCGCAAGCTGTCCCCGCCCAGCTACTGCAAGCTGGCCTCCTGAGCCAGACGCGCCAGCCTGCCCTGCCGGTGCGGCCTCACCTGCTTTTCCTTTTTATCGTTTTTCGAAACTTAATTTCCACTTCGAAGCAGCTTGAGTTTCTATTGCAAACGAACCCTGAGTATTTCGCTACTGCTGTAAAGGGTCCGTAGTCCTGAGAACTGAAACAAAAGCTTAATTTCTGCGATTTCCTAACCTTAAGTAGTCCTTTCTTTGATGTTCTAACACAGTCCTCCCTGCCTAAACGTAATAAAATCTAGATGCTTTTGAGGCAGCGTCTGCACTTGCCGTCCGTGGGATGTCGGCAGCCACATCCTTGGAGCAACAGGGGCCTCCGCCGCACCCCCCCTCCCCTCCCCCTCTTCTCTTTCTGTTCACGTCTCTCTCCCTGCAGAAATGCACAAGTTCTTGAGCCCTTACCAAAAATCCATTGACCTCACACACACTAGAGACAAGCTGAACAGACGGCAGCATTTCTGGACGTAATTCCTCCGCAGCTGAGAGTGCGAGCCGCTCCCCAGAGGTACGGCTGGTAGCACATGTGTTTGCGAACCTCCCTCCTTTCCGCGGTTGCAAGACCACACCCAGACACCGTCTCTGCATGGAAGTCGGCGCCCTGCGACACTCGAATCACGGGGATGTCGCACGCGCCTCGTAGCAAGTTTTCCTGGTTTACTGGGTTAGAAGCACACAGGCGTCGACATTAAGATAGAAAAAGCCCTTCTCTTGCCAGGCTGTAATGGTGTCTGTGAGCCAGATGCTTTCGTTAAGTTGGGACTCTCCGCGGTGTGTTGCACCCCGGGGTTTTATTCCAAACCTCAAGCTGCAGCCCACAGCTGTGCCTGTTGTTGGGAGAGTTTCTTCCGGTTTTCTGAAACAGGACTGTCACAGTCCTCTCTGCACCAGGTGCCACGTCTGTGTGGTCCAGTGTGACTGCCCAGGACTGTGGGCCCTGTCACCCCAGCCGTGGGAGCGGTGCTCCACGGGAATCGCACAACAAGCTGGGGACCTGGCGGCGCCTGCCCGGCGCCCCTATCCCCAGCCACTGTCCACGGGAGAAATCCGCAGCCCCAATTAAAGCAATAACGCTTATGTCTCCCCCAAAATTTTTACCAATGCCTTCTGAATCAAGCTTGTCTAGCAGGCCAACACTGGCTGCTGGAATGTTCTGAATTTCCAGGTGGACGTGGGGCCCGGGGACATTCCCTACTTTGCCCACACGGTGTCGCTGCTTCGGCTTGTCTCGAACGTCAGGCGTCGGCGGAGGCTGCCAGGCGGGTTCTCCGTGTGTGCGGAGTCCACGTCTGGGAGCCGCTGTTTCTGGGTGAGGAGCTTCGCGATGCCTTTGACCTCCTCTGGAAGCACCATTTGAATTCGGAGACGGCGTTGGAGACACCATCCAGGGTCCGAGTGCAGCCAGATAGACGCTCACCTTCGCACAACGTCTTCGTAAACCACCACCTACAAAGCTGGCGGGCAGAGCTGTAATGAACTGTAATAACCTCAGAAACAGCCGTGAGCCCTTGGAAATAGCACTTCAGCACAACTTGGAGACAAACTCTGATGAGCCTCAGGTCGGGTGGACACAGTCAGCCTTCTCTTCCGGCATTTCTGAGTCAGAGAGGGCTGCGCTGCATTTCCAGAGCCTGTGACCCCACAGCCCGGGAAGCCAGAATCGGCTGTAGAAGAGGCCACCTGCTCCCTCCGCTCCTGGTTAGGGCCCAGCAAAGAGGTGGCAGCAGCAAGACCCCAACAGTGTGGACCGAGCAAGCTGGGCGCTCGTCCCCCACCCGTGGCAGAGCAGGGCCCCCCTCCTGAAGCCCCACCACCAAGGCCTGGAGGTCGTCCCGTCCACCAGAGAGGCCGGATCACACCGCTCTGCCCTCCACATCTTGGGAAGACAGCGAGGCTTCCGTAAGTGGAGCGAACGCTTCAGCCAAAGGCCGAGGTGGCCCGATGGAGACACAGAGCCTGCTCTGTGCCATCTGCAGAGAAGCAGCTCAAACAGGACAGGCACCAGCGAAGAGGGACAGGGCAGGGGAGGGTGGCACCCTGGGAGACAGAAGGAGCCCGGGAGGGTAGAAGTCAGGGTGGAAAGTGCGTCCTGTGGATTGAGGTGGGCATGGCAGAAAGGCAGCCGTCCAGGGCCGCGCCCACCACAGGGAAGGATGTCTCTGGGAACAGCCGCCTGCCACCCTCTTGCAGAGTCTCCTGTGGGCGCGGTGGGCCGAGTGCTGAGCTGCACCATCGGCTGTGGGCCGGGTAGTAGGTGAGTGGCGCCCAGATGACATGGACCTCCCCGACCAGGGCCAGTGCAGCGACCAGGTGTGCGCACTGAGCACCACCCCGCATTCTCCTGGCAAAACATCCTGCCTGTTGTCGCCAGGTGACGAGGGGGCTCCCATCCCAAAAGGTGTAGGAGGTGCAGGGGCCACTCCAGCCGGCTTGTGCCTCCACCTGCCGCTGCGGGAGCCTGGTCGCCTGTGGGCCTGGCGTCCTGTTCGCTGCCAGCCACTCCTCTGGTGTTGCGCGGTTCAGTGGGCAGCGCTCCAACCAGGACCTTGTCCCTTTGCGTACCGAGGGGACCTGGCTTCTCCGTGGGCCCCAAAAGAGAGCCCGTCCCTGACACAGGACCCCATTCTGGGGGGGAAAGGGGGAGCCGAGACCCTGCGGGGATCCGGAACGCAGGGATGGCCCTGAAGGTGGAACCCCCTCGGGCCCAGGCCACCCCCCAGATCTCCCCTTGATCCCCCACAAGGCCGCTCCTCAGCCCTGACCCAGCAGCTGTAGTTCTGTGTCCAGCGGCCGGGACGCTCCGGCAGGAGCTGCGACCAAGGATCCGTTCCCAGCGCAGCGCGTCTTGTGGGGGCCTGGACGCACAGCCACCACTTGGAAGGAGCTGCCCGGGGGTCTCGACGCCTGGAGGAGGCCCCAGTGTGGCCGTGAGCCGAGCACTCGGGCCCCTGGGCGCAGCTCGCAGACGGCCGTCCTCACTCCAGCTTCCGAGGTCCAGCCTTGGGGAACCCCTGTCGCTCCTGGGGGCCTGGAGACTCCACAGGGAGACCCAGCACAGTCCTGAGGGTGGGAGGGCGCGAGACCTTGGGACGATGGGGCACAGCCGAGAGTCCCCTCCTGCTCTCCCCCCCAAGGCTCCCTGTGGACCAGCACCAGATGGTGGGCTCAGGACTGGCCAGGAAAGGCGCCATCTCCCCACAGGGCTCCCACAGCCCAGAGCCCATGACGCTTCCCCAGCAGCAGCAGGACACCCCACCTGGCCAGTTCCTGGGGGTGGGGCAGGGAGAGGCAGAGGGCCACCCCAACCCCCTTCCCACCCCTCCAGCCCTCCCTGCTCCCCCTGCTCTCCTGCCTCAGGGTCCCCATGGCTTTCTCTGGCGTCAGAGCCGCTGAGGAGCTGCCCTTGCAAAGGGCTGGACCTGGCGGCTGCAGAAAGGAGCCCAGCCTCTGGAGCCGTTGGCAGGGACGGGCCTGTATGTCCTTTATGAAAACCCCTCATCTTGGAGTGACTTTAGACGTCCAGAAAAGTGGCAGGAATCACACCAGGCTCCCCCGTCCCCAGCCAGCTTCCCGGCGCTGGGAGGGCCCACGCCGTCCTGGGCAGCAGACGCACTGGACTCCTCGCCATCGAGCCCCACCCCGCCCTGGGCATCTGGCCGGGTCCCCTCTCTGCCCTAATCCAGGGCTGCGGTCACCCCTGGAGGGGACGCGTCCTCTCGGACGCTGCTGTGTCCTGAAGAGCTGGCGTCTGGAGCTGCTCCCGCCCCGCGAGACCCTGGGGCACTTAGAGACCAGCAGACGCTGCTTCTCGCCACCTGCCCACCGGCCAGCGCCCGGGCTCTCGCCTGCGTCCCTCCTCCATGCATGGCCAGCCCATGCTGGCGCTGCCGGGAACAGGTGTAACCTCAGAAGTTTCCAGAAGGGGGTGCTAGAAGCCAAGAAATGGATCCACTGGGCCAACCTGGCTCTGGGATCTTAGGGGTCAGAGATCGCATGGTCTCAGGGTTCTGTGTGCTCTGTGACCTCGAAACCCAGGAGTCGGGCACCCACAGGCAGCATGGGTCAGAGGTGGCTGAGGTGGGGTCGTCAGGGCTGTGGCCAAGAGGGGACCTGGCTAAGAAGTGAGGCTGCATGTTCAGAAAACCCACAGAGCTCCGGAACTCAGACTTCCTGGGCTGGAGCTACGGGAAGCTAATGAGGACGGCCTGGGATGAGCAGGGAGAAGCCAGAAAGTGCCGGAAGGTGCCCGCTCGTTGGCAACAGGTGAGTCCTGGAGCCAAGAGTTGGGTTTAGAGGGCATGGGAGACCTCCCAGGTTGGGGGACCCCAAAATGCCAAAACCTAAGCACAGAGGCATTGGAAAACCCTTCCCGGCACCCTGCCCACGGCGGCTGTCTCCCACCCGGGCCCTGCTCGGCCTCCCCCCACCCTGTGTCCCCCTGCCCCATCACAGCCACCCATGGGCTCTGAGAGTCCCGGTACCCCACGGGCACCCAGCACTCGCCACCGGACGGGGGCCATTGTCACCTGCACCCCTTCCCAGAGCTGGTTCCCAGGAGCCACTTGGAGCAGCGGGCCAAGCGGGGGGCACCACCTCACACTCAGGGCTGCCCACCCCGTGCCCAGCTGACCATGCCCAGGCTGGCTGGGCCCTCTCTCAGCTCCAGGCCCGGTGGTCCAGGACCCATCACGGTGCCCAGGACGGGCTGCCCAGGCCTGACGCGCTGCAGGTGTGGGGACACCCTGCGTGCCCCCCCTCCTGTAGGACACAGTGAGGACCGGAGCCCCTCGGCCCTCAGAGGTAAACAGGCACCTGCTGGCAGGTGCTGAGAGAGGGACAGAGCCGGGGGGGGGGCAGCAAGAGGGCCACCCACACGCAGCTTGTGGACCAGCTGGGCCGTTTCTGCCCCCCCACTCCCCAGGCCTCCCAGCTCCGAGCTGGGGGCCCTGTCCCCAAGGGCCTGGGTGGAACCACATTCTTCCAGCCGCTGCTGTTGCCATCATGTCACCAGGACAGGATCCCCTGAGCCGGCCCCACCTCGCTCCTGCCAGGGTCAGAGGCCAGAGCCAAAGCTTCATGTAGGGAGGGGGCGTCCATGCGAGGCTGCCCTGTGCCAGCCACGAGGACGCCACCTAAAAGCTCAGCAGCCGCCGCTCCTCAGGAAGCTAAAGGCAGAATCACCATGGGACCCGGCGGTTCCGTGCCAAGGTGTGCACAGGAGGGACGGAAAGAGGGCTCTGTTCTCAGCAGCCAGAGGCAAAGGCCGCCCTGTGTCCTGACGGCTGGATAGATGGACGTCCCCAGGGCGGGCCACCCACCAGCCCACAGAGGAAGGGGTCCTAGCACGGGCCACGACACGGATGACCCCTGGGGACAGTCAGAGAACAGACCCCCGGCGGTTCCACTGACAGGAGGGCCTGGGGTCTCGGATTCACAGAAAGCGCAATGGCACCTGTGGTCGCTGCCTGGGGGGTTAGTGTTTCTCGGGGATGGAGCTGCAGTTTGGGAAGATGAGAGCAAGTTCTGGGACGGCCACAAAACAACGTGAATGTGCTTAATGCTTAACTGTATGCTCGAAAGTGTTTAAGATGGTGAATTTTACGTCACGTGTATTTTACCGCAATCTAAAGAAAGAAAGAAAAGCCCGGGGGGACTGTGAGAGGGGGGCTGCCGCAGAGCCCACCGCCGACTCAGCTAGGAGCGTGTGGCGCAGGCCAAGAACCCGGG
This sequence comes from Avahi laniger, assembly GCA_963575035.1. Lineage (NCBI taxonomy): Eukaryota > Metazoa > Chordata > Mammalia > Primates > Indriidae > Avahi > Avahi laniger. Next base: position 17,733 of record CAUYSK010031322.1, read on the forward strand.
GGGCCGGGGACCGCCCTGCGCTCATCGGGTCTGAGATTTGAAACAACATCCTTGTTGAGGAGTTTATGTTCATTTACACTTTGGCAAGACGCCACTTCCTGTTTCTAAGAAGAAAAAAAGGCTTGAGCAGGCTCATAAAAAGCTCCGCGTCTTCTTGGACATCAAACGGTTCCAACACAACATCTTGATGAGTTAAGTGTAAATGAATCAGAAACACATGGATTAAATTTCCCTTGAAATTCACTCCAGTTTAAAAATTAATGGAAAAAGTGCCTGGCAAAACTTGTTTAGAGCTTTATTGAACCAAAACACTTTAAAAATAGTTTGGGAAGCTCGGTGAACCCGAGCTGTGGCTCTGGCCCATGTCTCGGGTGGGTGTTGCTGCCCGGCCAGGCGTGCGGCGGGCAGGGCAGTCCCCCCTTCCCGCCCTCCGCCGACCGCCTCCGGCTCTCCAGTCTAGAACGTGTCTCCAGTCTGTGCACGTGTAAAAAATGAAAGTCATTTAGCATCAAAAAGGAAAATAAAAAGAACAGCCCATCTGAGGCTGGGGCAAAATGGGTTGCCTCGGGTTGCTACTTAATTGAGCCGATTTGGGTAAACCAAGCAGTTTGAAGAAAAAAGTTAGAATCTTGCCACTTGAAAACTAGCATTATTTTGCAAGAGAAAAACAATTATTGATTTCACAGGGATAAACCCAAATCTTGCCAGAAGTTAAAAACGTGATTTACTTCCCACCAGGCCAGAGCGGGTGCAGAGCAGGTCGCCAAGGTGTCAGGCAACTCCGAGCACCCTCCCCCCCCATGCAGCCCCCGCGCCAGGGAGGGCGTTTGGTGACGGCCATTCCTTCTGCACAGAGAAGACGAGCCTCCGGAGTGCCCAGCAACTTGTGCCCCGGACTTTGTGCACATTTCTGACTTCTCAGAGGTAAAGCTCAGCGGGGATGGTCAGACCTCCAGGAACCCGCAGTCGGCCTGGGGCCACCGTGGGCCAGTGGGGCCCCAGGGCAGGAAGGGGCCACGTCTCCCGCCAGGTGTGAAGCTCGCGCAGTACTCTCCCCGCACAGCCAAACCTGCACATTCTACGGGAATGTCAGCACAGCCCCACTGTGTTTCCCAAGGAAACCAAGGTAAAAACAGACATTCTTCTTGCTTAGCACGTTGCGCAGGCCCAGATGGAGCCACGGGCCATGCGGGGTTTGCCCAGTGTCCACTCGCTTGCCTGCCTTCCCGCTTGGAAGCCGTTTGCTTTTCATCGCTCCAAGCCAGCCCTGACCGCCACGAGGAGGAAAGGGCCCTGCAGCAGGTTGGCTGCGGTTCGGCTCCTGGCACAGTCTCCACGAACCAGGCTTCCTTTCGTCGTGCGCACAGAATCCCAAATCAAAGCAGGCTGAGCGGAGCAGGGGAGCTGTTCCCTCACCATGGAGAAGACCTCAGGGACCACCCTCAGGCTGGGATTCAGGCCTCACTTCCTGCCACGTCGGCCTCAGGACCTGGAGCTTCCCCCAGAGGAAGAGAACTCAGGCCTGGGGCTCCTGGGCCCCCGTGGGGTTTGCACCCAGGGGCATGGGGGGGCAGCCCCAGGCGTGGTGCCCGCTGGGGGGCCACACTCCCGCAGCAGGTGCTCTGAGGGCGTGGCCTGGCACTTCCAGGCCCCTGAGGAAGGGGCAGCACCAGGGAAGGACGCAGGGTGTGACGTGGCATCCTGGAGGGATATGGGGACCATTGCCATGGCACCGGTCCCCAGGGCTGCCACAGCAGGTGGGCACACGCTGGCAGCTCAAACCAACCAAGGGCCAGCAGGGCTGCGCTGGTCCAAAGCCTGTAAGGAGGGTCCTTCCTGCCCCTCCAGCTGCTGGGGGCCCCAGGTGCTCCTGGGCTTCACCCCAACCGCGCCCGCGATGTCACATGACACCCCCTTACCTGCGTCTTTTCATGAGCCAGCAGCCACCACTGGGCTCCATGATGACCTCGTCTTCCCCAATTACAGCTGAAAGACTGTTTCCAGCTGGGTCACATGCACAGGTGCTACTGGTTAGGGCTTCACTGTCTCTTTTTGGAGGATGCAATTCAGCCCACAACTGCACTGCTCTGAAATACGGATTAAAATGTGTTGCGCAACCAGCAGGTGCCTGTCACTGACGCAAGCCGGCCGATCGTCCCACCCTCGCCACAAGGTGAGTATGTCCTTGGTCCTCGCAGGTGGGGGGCTGAGCCCAAGCTCGGCTGTGGGGTTTGGCGTCTAGCTGAGCATGAGCTGAGCTAACGTGCACCCCAGGAAATTGGCGCAGTGAGTTTGAAAACCCCAACCATTTAATTAGAGTCTCCGGAAATGGTCCTACAGGGCAAACAGCAAGTGAAAAAATATCTATTGAAAAATATGTATGAATATTTGACAAGAAGTCTGTGGTAACTGAACCAGAACCCTCCCCCATCCCCTCCCAGCTCAGCGAGGCAGGACTCCGCTCAGGTGTGTCCGCTGCAGCCAAAGACGGAGGCCCCGCCCTGGCTGCCAGACAGAGAGTTTCAGCCCTGGGGGGCAAGCCCAGTGCTCCTCATCCCTCCCCACCTGCCTGTTGTTGAGGCGGGGTCCTGGGGAGTCTGCTGGAGGGTGGGGGCTCCCCAGCAGACCTCCCATCCCTGCTCCGCATGGGGCGCAGGCTCAGGGCGATTCCAGGCCTGGAGCGGAGCCGATGGGACCTCAGCTCCTGGAGAGGGGTCAGACTGGAGCTTGCTGCTGGCCCAGCCCCTGGCTCAGGGGTTTCTCCTGGAGGGAGAAGCAGAAAATAAGAGAGAGAGCACCTAATTCCTTCCCAGAGGAACTGACTTCATTTGCAGCAGAGCTCGGGGACGTTTTCCTCCGAGGGTGCTCAAGAGCAGGAGGCGGTGGGCAGAGTCACGCACTCGACGATGGTGTGGCCTAGACTGCAGCTGGCTCACGTCCAGGAGAGAACTGGGGAATCGAACATCCAGGGGACCTCCTGAGGTCGAAACAAGTACAGACGTGGACCTCAGAAACCCTCCTTCAGAGCAGGCACAACTTGGAGGGATTAGTTCGCAGAGCGATTTATGGCCCGGACATTGTTGGAAACTAGAATAGTCCAGTCCAACAGCTGCTGTGGTCGGGAAGAGAGGAAGGTCTCCACCAAAATCCCGTCATCCCAGGTGACTCTGAGCACACCCCAGCTGCACCTACCAAGGAACACCACATGCAGGGAGGGCACACAGACATCCCCACAGTAATCGCAGAAGTCACTGAATAAGCAAATGACAAGAACAAGCCCCACACGGGGGAACTCGTGCTCAGATTTGCTACAACATATTGTCTAAAATGGCCAGTTTCCAACAAAATACAGTGAGGTGTGCAAAGAAACACAAAAGCGTAATCCATACATCAAAAGCAGAAAACAGACAACAGAAACTGCCTGTGAGAATGACCAGATGTTGGATTTACAGAAGAGGACTTCCAAACATTCATTATATGTTCACAGAACTAAAGAAAATCTTAATTACAGAGTAAAAGGAGGCATGCTGACAATGTCACGTCAGGCAGAGACTATCAGCAAGTGCGCGGGGGTTCTGGGGTTGACAGGCACAGCCGCAGTGATTTACTAGAGGCTCAGCAATGGAGTCGACCTGGCAGAAGAAAGAATTAGTGAACTGGAAGGAAGATCAATGGAGATCATGCAAACCCATAACAGAGAAAACAGAACGAAGGAAACTAAAGAGCGCCATAGAGAAAGAGGGACGGAGGGACGTTGTCAAGGGCGCTGACATGCACAGAACGGGTGTGCCAGAAGGAAAGAGATGAAAAAAAATAATGGCTGAAAATGTCACAAATTCACTGAAAAACAGTAACCTATGTTTGAGGAAGCTCCAAGCGGGGTAAACTCTAAGAGACTCACAAACTGACACATTATAATAAAAATGGTGAAAAGTCAAAGACAAAGAAGAAATCTCAGAAGCAGAAAGAATAAAATGATTTGTCACAAAGGAGCCCCAATAAGTTTAACATCTGACTTCTACGGAAGCCAGAAAGCAGTGGGATAACATCCAGTGTGCTCAAAGGGGGGAAAAAAAACCTGTCAACCAAAAATCCTGTACTCGTCAGAGTTTTCTTTCAAAAATGAAAGTGAACTAAAGACCTTCCCAGGTGAGGAAAAACTGAAAATTTCTTGCTACCATATTCACCTTAACAAAAAATTCTGAGGGACGGTATTCCGGCTGGAAGCAAGAAACCCTAGACAGCAATTTGAAGCTGCAGGAAAAAAAAAACAGAGTGCCAGTAAAGGTAATTATGTAATATTATAAGACAGTATAAATGTACATTTTCTCCTTCTTCTGATTTAAAAAGTAATTGTGTAAAATAATGTGTCTACAATGTAACGTTGGGCCTGTAACTTATAGAAATTAACATGACGTAACACGTGTACAACGTGTTGCCAGCATCAACACAAAGGAAGTGGCAGGAGCAGCGCTGTGCTGGGCCAGGTGGCCACATAATGACCGTCAGGGCTATCGCCGCGTGTGCAACGCTGCCGTCTGTGACACCGCAGAACCCCGCGCCATGGAAAGGAGGGGGAAGACAGCTGCATGGGAGCGGTGTCTCTGTGTGTCACTGGAAATCAGCTAATATAAACCTGGAGCTGATTGTGATGTATACGGCAAAGGCTAGAGCAACCACTAAAGAAATAACTAAAAGTAAAAAAAACCATCTACATTAGAAGATACTCACTTACTGCAAAGAAAGGAAGAAGAGAGGGGGAAAAGAGATGAGAAAAATAGAAAACAAAGTACAGGGGCAGATGTGAATCCCGCTATATCTGTAACAGCGTTAAATGTAAATGGATTTAACAGTCCAATCAAAAAGCAGCGATTAATGGACATATTTGAAACTCGAACTTGGGGAGGGGGCAAGGGCAACATACGTAACCTAAACATCCGTACTCCCATAATATGCTGAAATAAAAAAAAAAACAGCGATTGTCAGAATGAATTAAAAATACGATCGAACCGTATGCTGTCTACAGGAGACACACTTTGGACTTAAAGGTACCTAAACCAAAATGATGGAAAAGGACGTATCATGCATAGAGTGACTAAAGGAAAGCTGGAATGGCTGTGCCAACGTTAGACAAAACAGACTTTAAATCAAAAAGTATTATTAGAGATAAAGAATGTTTCATAATGATAAAAGGGCCGATTCATGCTAAAGATAACAATTGTAAACGTGCTCCCAATAACAGAGCTCTAAAACACACGAAGCAAGAAGTCACAGCATGAAAGCAGAAATGGGTTCTACGACAGAGTGGGGACTTCGGTGCCTCACTCTCAGTAAGGGCTGGAACAACCAGACGATGACCAACAAGGAACACAAGACTTGATCAACAGTCGGCCAGTGAGACCTTCCAGACATCGGCAGAACGCTGCACCGAGCACAACGGAGCACCTGTCCCTCCCAGGTGCACAGGGGCATCCTCCAGCACAGAGCATCTTCCAGGCCACAGAACAGACTCTTTTAACCACTGCATGAGGGGGAGTAAGCAAAGGCTTGTCACAGCACCCCGGGTGCAGGGAGGACGGTGGCTTGGAGGAAAGCTCTGGCGTCCAGTAAGCAGTTGGTGAGCGACTAAATGGAGCTGGGGGAGATCTCCAAAGTCTCAGGTGTGTGTTTCAGGTGAGGAGTCTCCTTTGTGGCCACTCCAGTCAGGGGACGTGGAGCTGAAGGACATCAGGTGCCATGCTGAGCACTTTGGCCCTGATCCTAATGCCTTGGGCATGTGCCCAGGGGAGGGGAGGTGACTGGTTGACTGATGGATGATCTGAGTTTGTGGACTTGGGGTGCGGTATGAAGCGGGTGGTTGGACTAAGAGTTCAGGCAGGGAGCCCAGTGAAGAAGGCCCTGACAACGTTCCAGAAAGGGGCACTCAGAGATACTTTACAGGTGAAAACGCAGAGCAGATCTCTCAACTCCAGATTTATGGATCTCCAAGAACACCCCAAACTTTAGAAAGCAAAGTCTGAAGGCGCTAACAGCACCTTTCATAACTCCAGTCATGTCTGTGACATTCACTCTTACTGGCTTTCTGAAAAAATTCGGCAGTTTATTTGCAAGTAAATAGCCTATTCCACAATGTGGTTTGTTAATTTAACCCTAATTCCCAGACTCTGGCTAAGCGCCCGCTCGCCCAGGCCCACTTCCCAGCACCTCTGGGCGGCCGCGCTCCTGCCAGCTACAGCAGGAGCGGCCGGGAGGAGACGAACCCACACTTGCCATTTTGAGGGGCTGAGTCAGACGCTCCTAACAGAGAGGTTCTGCAGTGACCGTAGCTCCGAACGCAGATTTGGCGGGAACAGGATGCAATACTCACATTCAACTGCGGTTGTGTTACGTGATTTTCACGAGCAAGAAGTGGCATTTGGGCACGCGGTTCCCTGAAGGGGAGAAGGGGGCCGCACCTGCCCCGCCCGGGCCAGCCCCCCTGCCCGACGCCCGTGTGGGGAGGCGCCCCGGGCGAGGGTGGGCGGGTCCCCGCGCTCCCAGCAGGAGGACCCCGCATTCAGCTTCGGGCAGCTCCGGCCGGGCCAGCGCTGGAAACGCCCACGCCAGCGGCAGCGTGCTGGCACAGCAGGGGCAGGGAACCGAGGCAACACCACTGCCCGCGGGTCTGGAAAACCCAGGACGGGCGAAGGAGTGCCCAAGTGCGCTCCAAGAGGAAGGGTTTGGCACCCGGAGGGACTTCTGAATGGCGAGCTTCTATAGGTGCATTTGCCCCAATAATCCACAGAAACAACAGTAATCTAAAAATAGTCTTGTTTTCTGTCCTAAGCTCCTTTTAACTTTGTTAGTCATCACCAATTCTTAAAATAAAACCCGTGTAACGTCTCTCCTAGTGGCAGCTATAAACAAACCTCGCGAGGAGGCAGGAGGAAGAGGAAGGCGGTGGCGGGCGCGGGCCGGGCGCGCGGTGGCCGCAGGGCCGGGGCGCACAGGCCGGGCTGGCGCGCGGGGCCGCCGCCTGCAGAACCGCTGCGCCCTGGCGCGCGGCCACCGTGGTCCCGGCAACGGCATTAAACAGAGGGAAACAGACCGGGGACTCCGTCAGCGGGCGGGGGACCGGAGAGCTCTCGGGGCAGACAGGAAAAGAGAGCTTTTCTGGATCGGGTGAAAAATTACTTATTGGAGGAGGCAGAGGAGGAAGAGGAGGAGCGGGAGCCGGAGGAAGAGAGTCCGCGGCCCGCAGCCCTCCCCCGCTCCGGCCCCTCCCGCGCCGCGGGCAGCCCCGCCCGAGGGTCCCGGGGGAGAAGGGGGCGGGGGACGGAAATTCTCCGGCGAAATCCTGGCACCCGGGTCCGGGCACAGCGGGACTCGCCGTGGCGACTCGGGAGGGGACAGCAGGGCCCACGTCGCCCCCCAGCGGCCGCTCTCGCGGGAAGCGCCCCCTCCCCGCCCCCCCACCGCACCTCGCGGGGTCCCCTCCTCTCCACGGACCGGCCGGTCCTCGGCGCGGGGGGGGTGTAGATGGGAACGCCCGAGAGTGGCTCTGGGCCCCGGGGCGAGCCGGCCCCCCCACCGCACTCCCCGGGCTGTGACCTGCGGCCGAAAAGGGGTTTTAGTTGTGCTGAGTCGACGCTGCTGGAACGGCGCAGAAGCGACGGCGCGAGGCGGGCACCCTCGTGCTCTCAGCGTCTGCCAGCAGGCGCCACCGGGCGCGGCAACCCGGGGCCTCCGGGACCCGCGGCGGACGCGACTCGCGTTCAGTCACCCGGGGCCGCGCGGTGCAGATTCGCGACTTCTGCGCGCCAGACGTGCGACCGCCCGGCACTCGGTCCCTGCCCCAAGGCCAGCGGGGACGCGGAAAGGGAAACGCGACGTCGGCACCGGCGTCCCGGCCCCCGCGCTGCCGCCCTCGGGACCCCGGCCCGGACCAGGGGCGCACGCGGCCGCGGCAGGTGAGCGCGGCTCCGCCACCGCCCTGCGACGGGCGGTCTGGTCGCGCAGATATTTACAGAGTAAAAAGGACAATAACTCAACGTCCCGGGACGGCCATGCAATCTGTTAGTAATTTAGCGGGATGGGAATTTCCTTTCTGGGGCCTGCCAGTGGAGCGCGTTTCCAAATTTCCACAGCAGGGGAAGCCTGCGATTTTACATAATGACTTCAGCATGCAGGGCTTTCTCCGCGCCCCTCCCGGCCCCCGCCCCCGCCCTCGCACTAAAGCGAGTGGGACTCTCAGGACACCCGCGTGGACTCGGCGTCCGGTCCGGCCCGTTCGCCCTGCTTTCCCCTCGGGCGCCCCCCCCACCCCAAGTCCCTTCGCCGACTCCCCTCCAGCGCCCCAGTTTCCCCCTGTACGTCGCTCCCCGCCCGCCTCGTGCGCCCTGCCCGACGCCCCCCCCCCGGCGCCCCGTCCCCCTTCGTGCGCCCCGTCCCTGCCCGCGCGCCCCGCCCGCCCGGCGAGCGCTCGGAGACTCGTCCCCCGGGCCCCGCGCCGGCTCGGGCGGGCAGGGGCGTGATGTCACGGCAGGGAGGGGGCGCGGGAGCTGCCGGGCGGGCGGGAGGCGGGGGAGGTGTTTTCCAGCTTTAAAAAGGCCGGAGGCAGCGCGCGGCCCTGCGTCAGAGCGAGACTCAGACTTCGAACTCGCCGGCGGAGGCACCGCGCGGGTCGCAGCGGCCGGGCGCGGGCACAGGGGCGCGGGCGCACCCCTCCGAGCCCCCGCCGCCCGCTCAGGTCCCAGGCCGCAGCCGGGCCTGCCACGCGCGCACACGCCCCTCAATGACACTTCCCTGGGGCGCGCGGTGCTGAGCCGGGCCGGGCGCGTGTCCGCCGGGCAGAGGTCCGGCTTCCCGGGGACCCAGCCCGGGCGGCGGCTCGGGGCGCCCGCTCCTGCGCCTCCTGCTCCCCCTCGGCCGCTCCTCCGCCGCCGCTGCCGCCGCGTGGATGCCAAGTACCAGCTTTCCAGTCCCTTCCAAGTTTCCACTCGGCTCTCCGGCTGCAGCCTTCGGGAGCAGAGAAACTTTGGGGCCCGCGCCGCCCGCCGGCGGCACCATGAAGTCGGCAGAGGAAGGTAAGCCCGGCGCGGCCGCCGCTCCCTGGGGTCCCCCGGCCCCCAACAGCCCGGGCCGCGCCCTTGCCCCCTGCCCCCGCGCGGCGGCGTCCCAGCCACGAAAGGCGAGGGGCCGGGCCGGGGTCTGCGCGCGGGGAGGGGTGCGGGCCGCCTGGCGCGGCGCGGATTGGGGCGCGTGTCCCGGGTGTTCCCCGGAGCAGCCCTGATTCCGAGCGCGCTTTCTTGCCAATAGGTGTCTCCTCTTCTCTAGCGCTGAGTGCGCGAACTTAGAGGTGGCTAAGGCAGCCTTCCCGCGGATCCGGCGTAAAAACGGCTCAAAAGCAAGGGATTTGGGGACTGGGAGAAGTTAGGGCCATCAGAACCACAAAGGACACTTGGGGATGAATTGAGGTTTCTTTGGGAGTGAAGGGTGCCTCCCCAAGTGAGGGAAGGCCACCCTTTGGTGCGAAGACGAGTGCGAGTTGGGGGCCCTGCGCCCCCAGATGGGTCTCTAGCCGCGCTCCCGGTGCTCTGCGCGCCTGGCCGGGTCTAGGGGGGGAGCCCCCCGGCCGCTCCGCGCGGGGCTCTCGGGCCGGCAGCACCAGAAGCGACGGAGCGCACGGTCCCAGCACAGCCCCTAATTGGAGCCGTTCTGCCGTCGGGTAGATGAGAGCTCCAACCCGGGAGGGTGTTTCAGGAAAGCTTGAAAAGGAGTCGCCAAGTTTCAAGCTGGCACTCGGTTGTAGAAAGATGGCGTAAGCCTGTGTCCCCCACCCGCGGTGCGGAGAGCCAGTGGCCGCAGGTTCCCAGCCCCGTGAAAGACCCCCCTCAGCAACGGACCACCCAGGTGGCTCCTGCAGGTGTCTTTGAAAACCCACTGTAAAGGGATGGTTAGCCTCCTGGGTAGGGATTAGGATGGCAGATGCTTGGTGGCCATGGGGAGACACCTTTTCAAATTCCTTGTCAGCTCTGAAGTATTCTATTTAAGTTGTTTAGACCAAGCTGGCAAACTTGCCAGGCCTGCGTTGTGTAAGGGCAGACGTCCTCCTGACGGGCACTTGACCGAAATGCTGTGTTTCCTTCACGATTGTGATGGACCCACAGGCCACTCACCTGGGACAGCAGGGGGCTAGGCCGCCTTCGCCCAGGGCAGCCCCGGCCCTGGCGGGCACAGGCCAAGCGTCCCCAGGGCCCTGCCCACCTGCCCGGCTCTGAACCGTGGGCCCAGGAGGCCCATCGATGTTGCTTATCTGCCATTTCATCCCAGAAATACTTGAATGTTTACACATCAGGCAATTTTTCAACATTTGCACCATGAGCTCTTGCTGTTAGAAAGGTTTAGAGATGCTTTTTGTTGGGACTTTGAGTTCGAATCCTTGCACACTTGTTTCCCCCATAGTTCTTCCACTGCTATAAAAAAATGAAGGTTTTTCAAAGTTTGGGTTTCTTTACTCGAAGAGTGTTCCATCCTGTAATAAGGATCTTTTTATCTCTTTCAAGAGTTAAAAACACAACGAGCATAGTGGTTTTTTTCTTGTCAGAGTTTCCCAGTTAAGAAAGCAAGTTTGGAAACGGCCCTGCTGAGAGGCAGCACACAGAGGCCCTGACGCCCTTCGCTAACCGGTACTGGCATATTTTGTAAGGACGATGAAATTGGGCTAACCAGAAAGTATGATCTAATCCCTTAGGTAGACGGGCCGACCTCGGGGAAGAATCCTTCAACGTCGGCCCCTACCAAGGGCTCCTGGGGAAGGATGTGTCTTTCCTGAGCAGGCCCCGCTGGGGTGTGAGTGGCTGGGCCAGCCCAGCACATCCCTCCAGGTTGAGGAGATCTGGGTGGAAGCCCAGTAGGTGCCGTCGTTGCTGAGGGCCAGCGCTTGCTCCCCCGGAGAATGCCCAGAAAGGGTAGGTAGCCACCCAGCCACAGCCACTCCAGACAGAAAGCCCCGGGCTCCAGGGGAACAAAGCTCACCCTGTTCCCAGCCACTTAACTTCATGGTATTGTGTCCTAATCCAGATTAGAAAATGCCAAGGCTGGGGCACCGTGCTTTGTCACACCCCATTAAAGTCCCCTCAGCCCCAGGAGGAAGCAGCCCTGCCCAAGGCTCCCACCAAGAGTGTTTGCTGAATTAGCAGATTCGAGTCTAGTCCAGGTGCTCCTCAGGTGCAAGGCGCACTTTTGGTACCGAGCCACCCCAGTGTGACCACCTTGGTGGGAACCGGAAGTGGGAGGGGCCCAGTCCAGCCTCCCACAAAACAGTCCCGAACCCCCATTCGTGCAGGCCCAGGAATCTGGCGGCTTGTGTGCACGGAGCGAATCGTAGACCCACATTCCTTGGGGCAGTTCAGCAAGAAGTTCTAGTCTAAACAGATGATAAGGGTGGTTATTTGTGTGTGATTTTTCGGTGGGGGTGAAAATGTGGCTGAAGTTTAAAAAAAAAAAACCAACAAAAAGAAAAACTGAACTGTTGTGGATTCTGAACAGAAAACAGAACTTCTATTTGCCCGAAGGTCAGCAAAAAAAGCAAACTAAAACAAAACCACCCTCCAACATACATCTCAAAGTGAGCACTATTATTAGAAACTAAATCAGGCCAAACCGAACTATAGTTTATCGCTAGAGAAAACCGGCCGTTTGAAAAGGGTCGCAGGAGGAGCCTTCGGGGCGGGCAGGTTACCCGTTCTGGACGGGCAGTGCCTTGGGGCAGGAAGGACACGTGTGATTTCCAGCAGTCACCAACGCTGACATCCGTACCCCTCCCTCCAGTTCTGGGCTCCCTCCCTCGCCGGAACCCTCAGCCTCACACAGAGTGGCCTCGGCCACCGTGCTCACGGAATCCCAGATGCTGGTTTTACCTGGTGCCAAGACCTTGGGGGGGGGGGTTAGAGCCAACAGCGGGGAGAAGCGGGCAAAGGCTGGCGCGGGGTCAGAGGGCCCAGCCGTCCGTGTGACCGCCGGGCACGGAGGCTCTGCCCCCACCCGCGCCTTCCTGTGCGGCGTTGCGCGCAGGACCGGCAGGGCCGCCGCGGACCGTGGTGTGCACGTGTGCTGTCGCAGGCCGGACCGACGTGGCGGGAGTGGCAGGCGCGGGGTGGCCGCCGGCGAGGCCGGGCCTGTCGGTCAGGCCCCCGCGGAGAACCGGGACGGCCCGCGGCTGCGGAGCGCAGAGCTCTGGAGACTGCGGAGAACCCTCCGCTTTCCTGCACCTTCGGGTCGTCTCTTTAGCAACGTGGGCTGGAAAACGGCATTTGCAGAGTTCGCTGCAGCTGAGCAGCGCTCGCCCCGCGGCGGGGGAGCCGGCCCCTCGCCAGGCCCTGCGGTCTCGGCCCGGCGGGACGTGCGCGCGGCGCGCGGGGCGAAGCCTCGCTGGGGGGGAGGAGGCCCCGCGGGGTGAAACTGTTTTTTTGACTTTTAGGCAGATCCCGCGGCCCCGGGTGCAGGCCTATGGGTCTCCGCCCGCCCGGCCCGCTGTGCAGGGGCCGCTCCGCCAGCGCCCAGGCCGGCGGGGGTGGCACGAGCGCGGGCGGCGCTCGGGCTCGGGGCGTCTGTTGCAGACTCGGAAGCCGGCGGCGCGAGCCGCTTGTTTATGCAAACCCGGAAACGCCGCGGGGGGCGGGGGCGGGGCGCGGGCGGGGGAGGGGCGGGCGGGGCGGCGGGCGGGGGTCACGTTACGCGGAGGACGCGCCGCCGAGCGCCGGGCGCAGGGAGCCCCGGGCCGGACAGACCCGGACCGGACCCCCCGGACCGGACCCGGCCCCCGCCCCCGGCCCGACATGACGGGGCTGGAGGACCAGGAGTTCGACTTCGATTTCCTCTTCGAGTTCAACCAGGGCGACGAGGGCGCCGCGGCGGCCGCCCAAGGTGGGTCAGGCGGGCCGGGAGGGGCGCGGGGGCCCGGGGACTCGGGCTCGGGGGTGCGGGGCCGGGAACTTGGGGCCGGGGCGTCTGCGGCGCGCCCCGGGTCCAGGTCGGGGCCGTGGGGTGGGGGCCCGGCCTGCGCCGCCCCCTCCCGACTCTCCGTCCCGGCGCCCCCCAGCCCTCCACCCCGCTCCCCGCGGGCGCCCTGTGTGCGGCGGGACTGGCACGAATACGCGCCGTTAATGACGCGCTCTGGGGGGCGGAGAGGCCACCTGTGGGCTGAGCGCGCTTTGGGTGCAGGTGGCTCACCTGGCCCGCTCCCTGGGCTTGCCGGTGTCAGACGGCATCGGGTCTCTCGGAGAGAGTTCCCGTGCGGGAGGACGCCCCTCCTTTTCCAGGGTGGCCCGTGCGACGCTTCTCCAAGGGGAGACTAGTGTCCAAGGCGCAGGACTTGGACGCTGTCGTCTGGGGACAGATGGTCGGCAGCAGTGCCAGAGGGCAGTAGGAAGCGGCCCCTCGGGGAGCCCGGCCCCCTGCTCGCCGGGGCCCTGACACCTGCGCAGCTCGGAGCAGGGACTTCGGTTTGAGACTCCTGAAGCCGCTCCGGTTTTCAAGTTCACACCCAGAGTGCCATGACCCTGGGCCTTTCCTTTCTTTCATTTTTTCTTCTCTGTCAAAAGTAAAGGTTTCAATAAAACAAACAAATAGCAAATAAACTACTGTGCCCCGCCCCCAGCTGGCACTCTTGAATAACGGGAAAGCCACTGAGTAATGATGGCAGCTCGGGTGGCAGAGCCAGTTGGGGCCTTCGGCCAGGCCCCAGAAAAGTCACCCCAGAGCCCACCCCCAGCGCCCGGTTTCCTCCTGCCCCCCTTCTGTTCTGAACCCCGACAGATCAGCGCACGTCCGGATACCGCCTTTCTTTCCAGTCCTCGGCATCTTTCTGTCCCGGCCCACGTGGCAATGTGGTGTGGGAAAGGGTAGGACCTTGGCCCCGGGGACACCCACTTCTGTGATGATCACATGGTCACGACCCTCTCTTTAGAAGTCTGACGTCTCGTTGGCCTTTGAGAAGAGATGTTCCAGCCAGGCTAGGGCCGCCTGACGGTCACAGCCCACTCTTCCCTGCGTGTCTCCCGGGGAGGACACTCCTCCCTTCTCCTGTCGTCCCCGGCTGAGGCTCCAGGTGGGCACCAGGGCAGGCAAGGGGGCACCTGGCCCTGGAGGCGCTGACTACTCGGTGTGGCTGCTGGGCAGGGCCTTCCTGGAGCCCTTTCCAGCCACCGGTAGGAGTGGCAGGAGAGCTTCCCCCGGGCACTCAGCCTGCTCTTGGTTCGTCCAGCAGACGCCATTGGTGGAACTGAACCGTGGAAGGACCCCACTCCAGACTTTCCATGTGCGAGAGTCGGTCCCACACAGGGGTCGGCTACCACGAATCCCAGTCCACCTTTGAAGGCCTCTCAAAGACCCTGTTGGGGCAGAGGCTCCCCGGGGCTGGTGTGTGTCCACAGGCTGGGTCGGGTAGGGCCCCTGTGCAACCCCTTGTTGCTGACTCAGTGTGGGTAACTGACAGTGGGCCCTGCGAGAGGTGTAGGGTGGAACCCAGGGCCTGCGCTCTGGTCTGCGCAGCTCGCTGGAGACATGGCCCAGGCCACGTGGGGGAGAGTGTCCAGCCAGCCGCGCTGGCCCTGCTGGCGATGGCCTCACAGGAAGCAGGAACGGGGGACGGGGGTCTTCCAGGGCCTCGGTGGGGGGCTGAGCCATGCCAGGCGCTGTGTCTGGCTCAGAGCAGATGCTCAGCGACTGCTTAGTGAGAAGGACCACTTCTGTGTCCCCACATGCCCATGACCGTGCAAAACAGCAGCTGTATGTGAACGGCTGTCACCAGCACCTTTCTGTGATGTTTTTGGGCACGTGATTCTAACTCAGTAGAGTCACCACAGGCTCCTCCAGGGGAGCACACAGACCAGTGTGGGTGGGTACCACAGTTGACACCCCTTCCTGTAGGCCTCAGATGTGGGGACTCCGGTGAGCTCAGGGTCCCTTCTGACCAGGAGGCAGGCGACCTCTTGTGCTTTGGGTTACGTGTGGGTCCAGGACACAGCCCCCCGCACAGGCCAGGTGCTTCATCACAGAGCTCCTTGGTGGTGAAACACGTCCCCACCTGGAGCCAGGGGCTCTCCTAGGACGGGGCAGACGAGGCTCCCAAGGCTGCTTTTGGCTCGCTCTGCAAATGTGCGTCTCCACCCCGGAGGTCACGGTGGTGTTGACCTCCAGGGCTGGCACCTAGAGCCCAGCATTTTGGGCTTTGGGGCCAGGGGTGGCATCTCAGGCAGCAGGAGGCAGCTCTGGGAGGGGAGGCCAGAGCTGGGAAGGGTCCTCCCCTTTTCATGGTGCCAGAGAGAAGTTGCTAGAAAGCATTCTATATGTGCATATAATGAGTGAGCCTGGATATACATAAGTGATTAATTGAATCATTCTGAAGTCGATTGCAAAGCAAGATAATACTGGATTTTATAGACTGTGCTGAGCACACAAATTCACACTTCATCCAAAAGGACTCGGCCGGCCCTGAGCACTAGAGGCCGTCTCTTGCCGGAATCCCGTGAAGGGGGCGCTGCACCCAGGCGGGTGGTCCCAGGCCCTGAGCCCCCTCCCTGTGGCTCAAGGCACCCCCTCCTCTCATGGTCCCCTGTCTCAAGGAGGGTCTTTGAGGCAGGGACGGAGTCTATTTCCAAAGTGCTCAGCAGGTGTGAATAATAGATATTCAACGACTATTTGTTGGGAGAGTGAAAAGGGAATTTTTAAAATAATTTGCCCTGGGCAGGACAGGAGTGCTGTCTGAGCTGCTGGGGTGCCTGGCATCTTCCCCTCTCCACCCAGGGGGGGTAGGGCCGTGGACTTCCCTCCCAGAGCGAGGCCTCTCCTCTGGGGCTCAGGAAATAGCTGCTTTGCTCATCAGCTGGGAGGCGGGCGTGCCCCGCTTCCCGCCCAGGGCTCCTGTTTTCTAAGTTATTTTGGCCAGCCTGGCCCTGCCAGCACCGTCGCCGTGGCAACTTGGGAGAAAATTGGCGGAGGCCTCTGGGTCTCCGGCTGGAGCTGCCCGGCATCAGGGCCGCCGTCCAAACCTCCGGGAGGACGGGTCTGCCCACTTGCCTTCGGGGCACTGCTGGTTGGCACTTAGCACCTTACATGTGGGAAAGGGGTGTCTTCACCGCTGAAGTCTGGAGGACGTGCTATTCTCAAGTCCATTCCCACCACCCAGCGATGACGTCTCCTCCCCCAGGAGGCCCCGGAGCCCAGGCTGGTGGTGGCTGCGGCAGGAAGCTGGCGGGGCGGCCTGGAGGGCAGAGCAGCCTCGGGACAGCATGGAGTTCCTTCCGGCCGCGCTCTGGGGGAAGCTTTGCAGTCTTGACAGTCACAGCCGCGCTGCCCTCGGGCTGCAGAGACGTTTCGGTGAAGGACGGCGTAGGCATGATCAGGGCACTTCAGTGCCATGTTTTTCTCAGAAAGACCATGGCTAGCCACGAACAACTTACATATTTTTTGATTCCTTGAAAACAGAATTCAAAAGTGGTGCCTTAAGGGATGTGCACTTGGGCTGGGGGAGTATGGAGTATCCCCCTGCACCCCCGGGCGAAACGCCCTGCGGGGCTGGGCCCAGGCGCGAGGGAGTACTTACTTACAGAGCACTAAGTGTTGTTTGTTTGTCACTGTAATGAGACCGTTCTGTTTGCCTTTATAAATCTTTCCCGCTGTCAGATTGTTGGGTGAGCCGCGTCTCAGAAGCTGTTGCTGTCTGTCACGCTGCGTGGCCTGACCCCGTGCCGTCCCGGCCGGCGCGCTTTCCCCGGTGCGCTAAGGCAGTGGCTTCCAGCAGGAAGGTCTTGGCTTCTACTACCGCGCTTCACTCTTTTATTTCCGATACACGCGGAGTCACAATCTTACCTGGCCTGGACAGCCTGTGCTGCCGTCTGGGAGGAGGAGGCGTGGCGTCTGGAGGGCGGACCGGCCGGCACACGTGGCCCAGTTCTATTTCTAGCCCGTGTCCTGCAGTCCAACCCCAGCAAATGCTAAAGGGATGTTCCTTGAAATGCAAATGAAAAGTCTTTTGTGATGGGCCATTTCTCAGCGTTTGCGAAAGATGAGGGCCCCGAGTGTGGCAGAGATGTGATTCTTGTTGGAAACCGAAGCAGACGTGTCCCAGCCCCGCCTGTGCAGGGGGAGTTGGTGGGCCGCCCCATTTTGACGCTGCCCGGGAAGGGCAGGTGCCCGCGGTCCCGGGGGCAATCTCAGCAGCAGGATACAGCTCCTCTGCGGTTCGTCCACCGACGAACTTTCTTTGTGGTGGTTCAGAAATGATAAACCTGTAAGTTCTGAAACAAATTATGCCTCAGAACGAGACAATACTTCGGACGCTCTGGCTTGTTGAGTTTGCGGAGGCCAAGGGGGCCTGGCCAGCCTAAGAGCCAGAGACACGCCCCGCTGGCCGCCGGGCTGGCACCTGCTCCCGTGCGGGCGTGCGCCTGGCCAGGTGTTCTGTGCGGAGCGGGACGGCGAGAGCAGGGCCCAGGAGAGGGAAATTAGGCCTTTGGAAGACGGGCCACACTTCACTACCTTTTACCATAGTAAGTAACTTCGAACGCACTCTTTGTTTTGTGCTCGCCTATGCTGTGGTTCGGCAAACCCTCCTGGGCACACAGCCAGGTCACACCAGCGATAAATGACCCCGGTGGGGGCTGAGCTCTGTAGTGGCATCTGACATGACATAAATCAGCCCAAACCTCTCAGAATCATTCGGAAAGTTACTGGAAATATTTTCATTCCATGTAAATATAATCCCTTTGTATAGTTAAATAATTCAGATTTGAACACAGTCGAAGTGGATAATAAAACCAAACTGAGTGAAAGTTGGGGGAGGGGAAGCGGGAGCACCACCCGGTGCGCGTGGTAGGGGCTCTGCCCCCCAGGCCCGCTGGGCCTCCCCTGCTGCCTGTCGGACTGGAGGGGGGGCGGGCCGTCCGCTGCATGACGGACGGTCGTCCCGCAGACCCTGGTCGAGGGTCCCTAATGAAGTTTGGGCATTGGAGCCTTTGTTTTATAACTGTTGAATTAAGGAAAACTCAAGTTTAGGCGAATCATTTTTGCTTTTTAACAAAGGCCTCGCATGCTTTTCCTTCCTCACTGAGTCGGGTTTTACCGAGGCACCGTCAGGGCACTCTGGGGTCAGGCCACGTCTCACCGCAAGCGCCTCCCCTATGTGTCTCCGCCACCACCTGGGCCATTCTCCATGAACCCCGTTCCTACCGCAGCCCAAAGATGACTTTCACACGGACGCTTCAGACCTGCTGCCCCGCTTCACCTAGAACCTTCCAACCATGGCGATCGCGCCTCTGGCGCCGGCTCTGGCAGTGCTGTCCTGGGTCCTGTCACCGGCCCAGGCGCTGGGTCTTGGGGGTGGCGGCCCCAAGACTTGCTGTGCTCATTGCTGGGAATTTTTAAAAAAATCCTTCGAAGTTACCTTCCTGCCCACGAATGTAGTTGAGCTGTGGAGCAGCCGTGCCTCAGAGCTGGGGAAGGAAGTTTGGGGTCCTGCACATTCCTCAGCTGCAGGACGTTTCCTTGGGGTCTGGACAGCCAGCGGGAGGCTGGAAAGCCCCTGCTGGGCGCGCAGACACCTCGGAGGGACGAGGCAGCTGTTGGGCACGTGCGTGTCTGCCGGGTTCACTGTTCCCACCAGCCCGTTCTGCTGCCTCTGGTCTTCTGGAGTCGACGATTTTGTTTAAAACGAAAATTCGTCCTTAACTGAATGTCAGATTGCTTTTATGCTTCACACAGAAAAGGGTCCCAGACAAGCCAGTGGCCCAGCAGGTGCTGGGGGGCTCCCAGTACGTCCTCTTCCCGCCGAGGGCAGGTGTTGGGCCTCCAGCAGATGCTTTCCTGTGAGGGGGTCACACTCGGTTGTCACCATTGTCAGGACGTTTCCACCTCGAGGACGGCCGGTCTGGAGGTGGACCTGGTCCCGCGGGTGAGTTTCACCTGTACGCACCTACCTGTTAGAGAAACCGGAGCCCCTGTGTCTTCCTGCTCGGGACTCGTGGGGCTCCCAGGTGGTGCTTCAGGCCACCCCCAGAGCTAAGAGCAGAGGCCACAGGATGTGGCCTTTTGGGTGCTGAACTCGTGCAGGTGCGGCTGGCACAGGTGGGTGCCCAGGTGTGGGCGGCGTCTGTGGCTGGCAGGTGCCAGAGGGGGTGTGTGAAGACCAGGGGAGCCATCTGGTCCAGGCCCCAGAGACAACTGGAGAAGCTGGTGGGCTGTGGGCCGACAGCGGTCAGGAGAGAAACTTCGTAAAGAAACGCAGTTTCAGATCACGCAGCGTGGCAGGGACCCAGGGGCAGAGGTTCTGTGCTCGGCAGGAAGCAGCAGCCCGGGTGGAGTGAGGAACACACATGCACAGTAAAACTATTTGTTGAATCCCGATCACCTGAAAACCTGTCCCATAAATACATCATTTCATACTTGCATTATTAATATTCTATTTGTCGATCATAGAAAGGTCCTGCTGGAGTAATACAGTATTTTCCATGTTCCGTCCTGCCCACCTCCGTTTTGATTAAATTAGTTAACAGCCGACTTCTTGCTCGAAGATGGAGAGATGCTGTCGACACCTTCAGGGTATTGAAACACAGGTTTTTAAAAATGGAAGTTCTGATTTGGAAAGCGTAGGGGGAGAACCTCTGAATGCGTGTGTGCACGGGAACATGCCCGTGTTTGTGCGGTACGCGTGTAATAGCGTGGACACAGGCAGTGGCTGTAAAGAAGTGTAGCTTTCATACAATTTTTCGTAAAAATACAGAACAGAGAGGGAGACAACGAGTGGCTCGGCGTCTAGCGGGTGGAGCCCCCGGTAGCTCCGGGGTGAGACCCCCCTGGTGAGGCCAGCATCACTCGCTAGACAGACTCAGCCTCGTCCGTCTCGTGGCCTCCGGCCTCCCTGCTACCAAGGACTCGATGCGCCCCCAGGTGCAGAGTGTGCCGGGGGCCCGGGGATTTCCCTGGGACGGGCCTGGTGCAGGACACACGGCGCTGGGCACCTGGGAGCCTGCTGTCCGGGGGGTGCGGCAGCCCTGGGCTCAGGGACTCTGCAGAGGCCTTCGTGAGTGGTCGCCGGGCTCCTTCTTCCATGGCTTCACCTTCTCCTCCAGGAAGTAGCTTTCCAGGGTGATGTTTAAGAAGATTGTAATTAATTTTTAATAGTAGATTATAGCTTTTCTCGTGATGAGACCAACGAGCATGTAATTTGGGGGACATGGGGGGTGTCTGTGGATAAGGGTGCGTCAGTCCCAGGGCTGGTGTCTTGGGGCTGGAGCAGACCCAGGGTTGGCCCTGCGTTCTTACCGGGAGGCCAGGCTAGGTGTGGCATTGGGGTCAGGACGCCGGTTCTGGCCGCCTCCTGGTTGCAGCGTGCAGCTGTGTGGAAAGCAAGGGCTCCTCAACTGTGTCAACACCCATGCTCCCCAGGGCCTGTGGGGGGACACTGCGCTGATCCTGTTCTCTGCAGGGGCGTTATGACTGGGGAGGCAGGACCTGGGCACCGCCAGGACCCACCTGATTTTCCATCTGAGCTGGAGGGGCCCCTCGTGGCCCCCAGGCGTCCTGAGCAGGACTCGACTCCCACAGCGCTTCTGATCCCTCCATTGCGTTTCCTTCTGCTGGTCAGACTCTGCCTCCCCCAGCGTGTCTGGGATTTTTGGAGGGCAGCCCGGGCCCTCTGAGGTGGAGGCACTGGTGTCTTCTCACTGGGCTCCTGGACAGGGGCCTGAGCCTGCCCTCGGAGGACAGGCCACATGGGGAGTCGCAAACAGCGATGAAAGCTTGAACTTCTGACAGCAAAGATTCTAACAGACGGGATCACCGGAGAGGGCAGTTAGGTGGCTCCTTCTGGAAATACATAACAACAGAAGTGCATTTCCCCTATTTGGGGTGCCACAACTGTTCCTCTTGGTAAATATGATGGCGTTTGCACTGGTACTCTGAAACTCTTGATTTTTGCGGGGGATTCGTCCTTGTTGGTATCTGAACCAGGACATGACAGAAGGCAGCTCTGTCCTCGAGCAGAATATCCTCAGACCAGCAGACCTGAACCCGAGAGGGAGATAGGATTTCCATGTGCTGTTTCCATTATTCAGAGACCTTGGAATACTCGTCTCCAGGCATATGATAATGAGGTTCCAAGATGTTATAAAAAGTCTTTTCAAATCAGAAATCCAGAAGCCTGTTTTTCTTGTTAAAATTTCTAACTACACTAATAATTTTAAAGTATTTTATTGAGATGTAATTAACACATAATGATTCTGAAATCTAGCTGTGCATTTGTCCTCAGAGATGGATTCCTAGGCCATGAGCATCTCCACAAGAGAGATCCCAGAAACTATGTTTAAATCACTCCTTGAGGGGTTTTCTTTGTAGGTGGTGATTGGGGTATGTTGGTAGTGATTAGCCTACAAAAATCTACTTACATATCTAGGTCCCCGTACCTAAAACACATTCCTCCTTTCCTCCAGTATCCATCATTGATCCCTCCACCATACATCCCTCCGCCATATATCCCTCCACCATCCATCTATCCATCCGCCATCCATCATCCATCCATCCACCCACCATCTATCCAACGATCATCCATCCATCATCCATCCACCACCCATCATCCATCCATCCACCACCCATCATCCATCCATCCACCACCCATCATCCATCCATCCACCATCCATCATCCATCCATCATCCACCATCCATCCACCATCCATCCATCCACCATCCATCCATCCACCATCCATCCATCATCCATCCATCCATCCACCATCCATCCGTCAATCATCCATCCACCATCCATCCATCCATCCGTCATGCATCCAGCATCCATCCGTCATCCATCCACCATCCATCCATCCACCGTCCATCCATCCATCATCCATCCATCAACCATCCATCATCCATCATTTATCTATTCATCCATTATCCATCCATCAGTCATCCATACATCATCCTTCCATCCATTAAATAAATCGAACACATGTTATGTGCCAGGCACAGTCCTAAGTTCTGAAGACAGCAATAAACCAAACTAGACTAAGACTGGCAAAATTTCCTGCCTTTGTGGAACTTGGTTTCTACTCATCAAAAAGACGATGGGTGAATGAATGAATGAAAATATGCAATGTTAGATTGTGATACATGTTAAGAAGAAAAAATAAACCAGAGAGGTTTCCCCAAGGTTGGGTTAGGGGACTGAAAGTAAGTTGGTGGGGTTGCGGAAGGCAACTTTTGAGTAAGAGCAGAATACAGGGAGGACACCCGCCGTGCAGCTGTCTGGGGGGGAGGGGACATCGCAGCAGCGGGAAGTGTCGGAGGGGCGCTGGGGACCTTGCCAGCCAGGTAGGATGGGGCTGTCACTCTGAGCTGTTGGGCCACGTGATCTCAGGACACTGCAGACGCCTCTCCCTGGGGCGGAGGCTGGCAGGTGCTGGGCGGGGGCTGGCGCGTCCCACTGCGTGGGTCTGTGCTTCTGGACACCATGTCTTCACGCCGTCTCCTTTCTCCTTCCAGAGCACTACAGCTATGCGCCCCCCAGCATTGGCTCTGCCCTGCCGCTCCCCACAGCACACCCCTCACTGCCAGCCCCATGTCACGACCTGCAGACCGCCACCGCGGGCCTCTCGGCCATGCCAGCAACGAGTCACTCTGCGGGCTACGGGGCAGCCATGGACAGCACGTCCGCGGGGTACTTCCTCTCTGCCGGCTGCATCAGGCCTGACGGGGCCCCCGCCCTGGAGAGCCCCCGCATTGAGATCACCTCGTACCTGGGCCTGCACCACAACAGCAGCCAGTTTTTCCACGACGTGGAGGTGGAGGACGTCATCCCCGGCGCCAAGCGGTCCCCGTCCACGGCCACGCTGAGCCTGCCCGGCCTGGAGGCCTACCGCGACCCGGCGTGCCTCAGCCCGGCCAGCAGCCTGTCCTCGCGCAGCTGCAACTCCGAGGCCTCCTCCTACGAGTCCAACTGCTCGTTCCCGTACGCGTCCCCCCAGACATCCCCCTGGCAGTCTCCCTGTGTGTCCCCCAAGACCACGGACCCCGAGGAGGGTTTTCCCCGCGGGCTAGGGGCCTGCACCCTGCTGGGCTCCCCGAGACACTCCCCGTCCACCTCGCCCCGCGCGAGCGTCACGGAGGAGAGCTGGCTGGGCCCCCGCACCTCCAGGCCCGCGTCCCCCTGCAACAAGAGGAAGTACGGCCTGAACGGCCGGCAGGCCCCCTCCTCGCCCCACCACTCGCCCACGCCGTCCCCACACAGCTCCCCCCGGGTCAGCGTGACAGACGACACCTGGCTGGGCAGCACCACGCAGTACACCAGCTCGGCCATCGTGGCGGCCATCAACGCCCTGACCACCGACAGCAGCCTGGACCTGGGCGACGGTGTCCCCATCAAGGCCCGCAAGACCGGCCTGGAGCACTCGCCCTCGGTGGCCCTCAAGGTCGAGCCGGCTGGGGAGGACCTGGGCACCACCCCGCCCGCGTCCGACTTCCCACCCGAGGACTTCTCCACCTTCCAGCACATCCGCAAGGGTGCCTTCTGCGACCAGTACCTGTCCGTGCCACAGCACCCGTACCAGTGGGCAAAGCCCAAGTCCCTGACGCCCACATCATACATGAGGTGAGCCGGGTGCGGCGGGGTGGCGGTATGTGGGCTCAGACACCGGGCGGGGACTCCTTCCTGGCTCTGGAGGCTGAACGCCAGGAGAGGGTATCCGCAGGGTCCTCCTGGGGCTGGGTATGAGGGTCTGTCCCAGGCCACGCCCTGAGGTCCCGGTGGTTTGTGGTCAATCCTTGGTGTTCTTGGCCCACAGAAGGTCTCGGTCTCTGCCTTCGTCCTCATGAGACCTTCTCCCCGTGCGGCGCCCGTCTTTCTCCAGGTTCCCCTTCTGTGCCGACGCCGGTCCTGCTTGGTGGGGGCCGCCCTGACGGCCTCCTTCTAACCTGATCTCTGCACAGTCCCTGTTTCCAGTAAGGCCACACTCACAGCCCCTGGGCTTGGGGCTACAGCACGTGGCTTCTGGGGCCCATTCTGCCCACGGCGGGTTCACAGACAGGTGCACACAGCTGCCTTCTCAGTAGCGCAAACCAGGCTCCGCGCTGCCTCTCGCGTCTTAATTGCCATCACCGCGTCGGGTACAGATGGGGCCTGGCTCTACAATCCCCCAGAGCAGCCAGCTTGCTGCCTTTCGAGAACAACACGGCCGCCTCCTCCCGGGAGACGCAGCACTGGCTGGCAGCCCAGCGGGGAGGGCTCAGGCGAGCTCCTGCTCACGGGGCCGTGGCTGCTGGTCTTTCAGACAGTGCAGGGGCCGCTGGCCCTCGCCAGGTGCACCTAGCCTGCCTGGTGTTTTCACGTTTAATAAACAGTTTGCCCAACAGGCGGGCCTTGCGCACCCTGGGAGGGCACTTTTTGCCCAGGGTCTTTATGGCCTGTGACGTCAGGCTTCACAGCCCTCTGCGGGCAGCCCAGGCCTGGCGATCGCTGGGTTCTGTTTCTCCTGCCCCTGTGCATCACAGGCCGTCGTTGAGGCCAGGTTGGGCTGCGGGGCGCGTATGCCCCTGAGATGAAAGCCAATCGGCATGGCACCCCTCTCCGCCTCCCATGGCTGCAGCCGAAGCCGTGGACGGGGTCCAGGGTCAGAGCTGCCCGTGGCGGCTCAGCTCCAGGGCGTGAACGAGCCCGGCTGAACCCGCAGGAGCTCGTGACAAAGGAGCGGGATGGGAGACGTTAGAGTGGCAGCCGATGAGGCCGCAGAGAGGCAGGATGACTCCGACCCTTCCTGGCCGGCGCTGGTGCGTCCCCCGCCCGCCCTGGCTTCTGCCCTCGGCACTGTGAGGTTTGGAAGGACCTACATTTAATTCATAAACATAGGAATTTAAAAAGTTTATCTGCTGGCATTTAAAAAATTGCATGCCATGCTGTCACTGTGATTTTTATTTAAATAATAATATTTTAAAGCTGACTCAAGCACACAGTCACACGCCTGCTCAGTTCCATGGTTGTCTGCATTTTCATGGACAGCGAAGGTCACTGTCCCTCTGCTCAAATGCGAGGTCAAGGGCAGGGTGACGCCATCGGGCGTAGCTGTGGCTAGAAGTGGGAAGAGTTTCCTGAGAAGTTGAGCCACGTCAGGGAAACCCTGCGTGTTATTTCCTGGACTGCCATGGCTGCCGGCCGACGGTAGCTTTGTCGGCAGGAAACAACTGCCAGGGTCTGGCCATCGGTGGGGGCTGGCTCCCTCTGAGACCGGGGGTCTGTTCTCGCCGCTGCCTGTGTCCCTTGCCGCTCTCGGTCCTCGGTGCGTGTCTGTCTGAACGTCCCTTTACACGGATGTTGGTCCTGTGCGTCAGACTGCTCCGACCTCCTCTGCATTGGAAATGCACCAACGGCCACACTGGGGCCAGGGCCCCATGTACGGCTCTGGGGAACACAGCGCAGCCCTGCAGCGCCAGCGTGGGTGGCTTTCAGATGGAGCCTGTTGCGGTTCTCTGCCTGGCCTGCGTGGCCATGGTGTCCTCGGGGACCGCGGCGCTTCTGCTTTCGCGTTTCCTCTCTGCCCGTGCTGGACCTGCCTTTGATTCGGTAGTTGGAAGCAGACAGCCGTGTTTTTCCTGTGCTTGGGAGTTTCAGCAATAATTTTGCTGCCAGTGGCTCTGGTGCCTTTATCTCTTGGTGACAGAGCAGCCCTGGCAAGCCGTGGTGTCCTGACATTCCTGTGGGCTGTGCAAACAAACAGGGCTCGGGAACGCACCTCACCGTCGCCAGCGGGTTGCAGTTAACCTTTCCCACTGTTTTGGTTCCATATCAAAATATGTTTCCTGGTCCTTGGAGATACGTTTCCGTGCGATCTCATTAACGGGTGCTCCGGGGCAGCTGGAAGCCACGGCAGAAACGCGCTGCTAGGTTATTTTGCCGGTGGGACGGAGGGACCAGACTTCCTTCCCCACGAGCATCTTTCAGTCCGAGCACGTGAGGGGCTCGGGCGCGCACGGACATCATCGGGGCCTCCGAGTGCACGGCTGAGATGCCATGTTTTCAATTACCTCCGGAGTTTGGGGTGGAGAACCTGTCATGGCACAGCCGGCCGCCCTCCCTGTGGGGCGCTGCACTCTCTAATCCCATCCCAGCGCCGGAAGGAGCCTCCCCGTGAACGGTGCGCAGGGTGTGCAGGGCCCTGGGGGCGTCTGGGGCTCCCGCGTCTGTGAAGGAGACGCTTCAGAGAATGGTACCAAAGTCCTGCTCAGGTTGAAGAAAGTAAAATGCTTCTGAAACTATTACTAGAGTATCTGATAGAATTCCGTACTTTAGAGCTATTTTCCAGTTTAATGGAAAGATGCTTCTGCCGTCACTGCTTGGGAAGCCGGCACAGAAGTGGTAGGTCTGGCTAGAACCACCCCCAGTAACAGCGTCAGAATTTTAACTGTTTGTTGTAGCATCGAGCGAAGGCCGCGCAGCCCCTCCAGGGAGGAGCGGGGTTTCCTGCCCACCCTGCTTCCTCTGACGGGCGACAGTGGTGACCCGAATGCCGCTGGCTTGAATGTTAGGTAGGAGACGCCCATTTACATGGGATTATCTCTAAATAGTAGTTTTCAGATGGTGGCTTTTAGAGATTTTATATTAACCTAGAGAAACTAAAGTTTAAGTGATTTTTCCTTCACGCGGTTGATCGTTCAACCAGATTTCATCACACACCTGCTGTGGTCAGGGCTGTCCGTGCAAGTATCTTTTTTTCTTTCTAGAACAGGCTCGTGGAGAGTTTCACCTTTTGAGGTTTTAACGTGGTGAACTGTCTGCAGCCAGCATAATCTCTGAGTTTGCCTTTATTTTTAAAAAATTTTATTTTATTTTTTAGAGACAGGGTCTTGCTCTGTCACCCAGGCTAGAGGCAGTGGCGTCATCACAGCTCACTGCAGCCTCGGACTCCTGGGCTCAAGTGACCCTTCTGCCTCAGCCTCCCAGAGCGCTGGGACCGCAGGTGTGAGCCACCTCCCCTGGCCTGAATTTGCCTTTAAAGGGGCAAAGCAGTAGGAGGAATTTAGAGGTGAAAAGAAACTAGTTGTGGAAAGGCAGAAGCATTTTAACCTGAGTTTCTTTGTAACATTTACAGCACATTTATTGAGTTAAATTCCTACACGTGAAACATTGCTTTTTTGGCTTAAGTCCTTAAAAAGAAGTAAAATATCCAAGGGGAAAGATAGGCTTAACGAACAATTTTTACTTAGATCCAGCTTGGCTCGGCTGATCCGAAATGGCTGTGTGTTCAGGTCAGTGCATTTCAGACATTGTTTCTTTTAGGTTTTTGGCTTCGATATTGAAGATTTTAGGAATATTGGTAACTTTTATGCTACGCAGAAGTGTTAGCCATGAAAGGTCAGACGAAATCCCTCTTGTGTTGTATAAATTATGGGGACATTTCGGAGTTCGTCCTAATTTGGAACGAGATTAAATAAGCCTGTGGACCAGCAACAAGTAAATCTCTGTCTTGTCTTTCTCCAAACACAAACCCCTCCAGCCTCATTAGGTAATTTCCTCAGAATGTGGACAGCAGTTTTGCTCCTGGGACTTGGGTCTCCGCGGATGTGGCACTGGGCAGGGGGTCGATGAAGGTGTAGGCTCTCGTGGCCCCCAGGCCTTGGGGTGAGGGGCCGTCTCCAGGCTCTGGTGGCCGAGCCAGACTGTCCGGACCTTTGAGTCTCAGGGAACAGCTTCCCCGGGCTCTGGTGGCCCTCCGGGACACCGGTGACGGCCGTGTGATTCCAAACCGTGAGCCCAGGGGCTGCGGCACAGCAGGACACGGAGAGCCGTGGCCGTGGGGTCTCCCAGCGAACTCCCACCGCCTTGGCCACCTGGGAGATGTTTAAGCCTAGGAGTTGAGGACGTGGCATTGCCCCGCAGTGTGCAGAGAGCACGCCTAGCGCTGGGCGTGGCCTGGGGGACAGACCGTCACACCCATCTGCAGTGAGCCCTTCCCTTTCCCGCGAGGACGGCCGGCCCAGAGACAGCGTTGTCCGGATCTGGCATCTCCCCCTGCGATTCGGGGCTCCACCGGCTTCCTCACTCAAAATTTGGGCCCTGCGCATCCAGGCAGGTCCTCGCGACCTCCCCTAGCTCTCGACCCAGAGCCGCGCTCAGAGTTAGCGCCTGGGAGAGATTCTCGACCGGCTGCGAGCCCGGGCAGGTCCGCATGTCTGGAGGCGAGCGCAGCCTGTCTTCAGGCACGTTAACGTTCACGACTGTGGCGACTTCGGCTGCGCCAGGAGCACCCGCAGGTAACCCCCGTGTGCTGGATGGTCCAGAAAGAGCTCTGAAGGGACGAGGGCAAACGGGGGTCCTGCGACCGAGGACGGACGTTCCGCTTTGTCCACCGTGACCTGGCCCCACCTGCTCAGGACCCGCGTGCGGCGAGTGGGTGGTTAGAGTCTCGTGGGACCGGCGTCCTGCCGCCCTTCCCTGGGTCTGCAGAGTTGGGTGGTTACGGGCACCGCTGGGGACAGACGGGGCCTTTCTGTGCTGCCAGAACAGTCCAGGGGCCCCGTCCGTTTCCGGCGACGCTCTGCAGATGAGGATGCTGGATGGCCACCCGCCGGGGACGCAGCCGAGGCGCGGTCGGGTCACTTGTCCTGGGCCTCCAGGCCCCGACTCGCACGTTGGAAGCAGGACGTTTGTGGGGGACGTGGTCCTGACGCCGTTTCCGTGCCTGGCAGCAGTCAAGTGCGCGTTGCCGGGCGAAGGCTGGCGTCACGGTGTTCCCAGGCTATGGGCTGGCGGCCGGGCCTCTCCCCGTGCGAGGCTGCTGCTTCCGGAATGAGACGGTCCCCCGGTTGCTAGGACGACCCCTGGCACAGACCTGGGCCACGCGGAGACACCAACTTGCTCCTAGGAACGTTTCTGCACCAGGACGGTGGCTGACGGGTCCCCAGGGACCGGACCACCCCGGGGCAGCGAGGCCTGTGACCACGCTGGCTTCCACCTGGAGCCGATGCCAGAAAGCCCCTCCCATGGCTGTGAGCACATTGCCTGGGGGCGGCGTGTGTGGACCAGCTGCACTTCGTGGGTGAGGAAACTGAGGCACATGGAGACTTCCGGATGCAAAAGGAAAGAGTGAAAAGCTGTGAAGCCTCCGGAGTCTCGCGCAGGATGCGCACGGCGTGGTTGGCGAGGACTCCAGGCTGAGGTCTGACGCGGCCTCGAGCCCCCCACAGAGGATGCTCTGCAGAGCGAGAGCTGGGATCTGAGCGTCCTCTGTTTGGCAACGTCCAAGACGTGCTCCAGGTCACGGGCGTCTCCGGTCCTCGGGGGAGACGCGTCCTTGGTCTGAAACGCCTGCAGGTGTCTGAGGAGCAGCCCGGAGCACCACAGCCCGAACCTCTGACGGCGGCTGTCCGGGTCCGTCCGTGGTCCGCGTCCAGGCACAGGTCGGGGGTGAGCTCTGATCCGACCGGCGACCACTTCAGCGTCTCTGTCAGCAGAGAGCGAATCACTCGTGGCCTCGGGCTCCTGCCCTGTTTGTCCCCCCCCCCCCACCTGGTGGGATGTTGAATGTCCCGTTCTCGCTTTGTGGGCAACCCTGGGCAGGTGCAGCCTGAACGTCCAAGCCAGAGCTTCACGGCTGTGGGGACGTCTGAGAAGATGTTTGGGGCCTAGGAAACCCCCGTCCCCTCCCGACTTGTCCAGCGCAGGCACCAGGGACAGGTCAAGGGCTGGGGTCCCCTCCAGGGCCGCCGCCGTGAACGTGGGTCTGGGAGCAGCGGGTGAGAATCAGCTGCTGGCACCTGCTCGGCGTCACGAGGGGCCAGGCCCGAGACACAGGACAGTGGGTGGCAAGAGCGGGCCAAGCGCGTCCTCACATGCCGCGGTCACCTCCTGGTGCGGGCCTGTCTGCCCCTCCCCCCCCAACGTCTCCATGTCTCTGCCTCCGCCTGGGTGGGGCGCCCTCTCCTGTGGCCCCCTCCCCGCGTGCTCTGGAGCTGCGCAGCCGCTGCTCAGGTGGCGGGTTTGGGAGGCCAGTCCCTCGATGGGAGGACACTGGTCCGGGGGAGCCCCGGGGCCTTTCCAGACTGCTGCAGAAACGAAAGCCCAGCACGGAAGATTTGGCTAAAGGCCTTGCCATTGGACCTTGGATTAAAACCACGTGGTCCGTGAGGTCCCACGGGCAGGGCAGGGGGCGCCGGACGCTGTATGGTCGGGAACGTGGCACCACGTAGCCCCCATAGCCCAGCAATCCTGCCGGTGTCCGCATAGCGCAGCTCGTGCTGGGCGTCCACCCACCCTCCCAACCGGACTCTGGGCCGCCCTCCAGGAAGCCTGACCTCTGGCGTGGGAGGGACCTTCCCAGGGCCGGGTCTGGGGCACCTGCAGGCTGCAGCTGGGCTCTGGCCAAGGCGCTGGGTGGTCCTGGGCGCGGCCCCGGCCGGCCCAGAGGCCCAGGGCCTGCTAGGTGGCTGGGAAATGCACTGACAGCCTTCTTTAGTCTCCTTCTAAATTGGGGAGAAAAAGCCCCGAACAACCCAATCTTCGGGAGGCCTTTGGCTGCGGACCGGGAAAGCGTCCGGTCACCACAGAGTTTCGTGTCCTCAGGCTCAACGTCGCTGGCCCCTCGGGCCACGTCAGCCCTGCCACGCGCAGGGGCTGCAGCTTCCTCTCCCGGGTCGGAAGAGTCGGGGGAGCCTTTTCAGTGTTCCGAGTGATGGGCTCACGTGGAACGTTCAGAATTGAAGAGATTTTGCCCAAACCATTCAGACGGAAGAGCCGCCTCACGCCGGTCTCTGCCAGACAAGCTGTCGAGGTTCTGGAGGCTCCTCAAGGGGGACGCGTGGTCCTCGACTGGGGACCGGCCTTCCTGGGGACGGGCTCCGGGAGGCCCCCGGGCAGGCTCTGGCTCTTCGGTAAATTTAAGCCCATTCACCAAAGCTCTCGAGGCAAGGGCGAAGGCAGAGGCTGAAACTGGAAGTCTGAGAGGGCAGTTCCTGTGTTTCCGGTCCCGCTGCCCGTCTGATGTTATTTAAACGTAGACAACAGCATGCACCCTGGTGACACGTGACTTAGAGTAGCACCATGTTCAGTGCGTGTCTTTCAAACTTGAACGATTTTTTGGCCGTTCGCTTTTATTACAGAGAATTTTAAACGTGCAGAATTAGGGACCTGTCACCGGGGCCCCCAGGCCCACCCTGCGGCCCCTCCGTCCACCTCCAGCCCCTCCTGCTGTGGAACAAATCCCAGCATCACAGTTTTATCCGGACGTTTCCGTGTCTCTCAAAGGTAGAGACTGAATCAAAAACTGTAACGTGTCCTCTGACGCCGTAAACATTAACATACACAACTATAATTGGTTTATGTAATAAGAATAAACTTAATTTTGATGCTTTTATCTCATATAATGATCAATTTAGAACAGTCGTTTAACACCATCACGTCAGAATCCAGGCTCCCTGCCCCGTTTCCGTGGCAGTTGCTGGAATCGGATCCACCTGGGTCCCCGCGGGGTTCCCATCCTCTGCTGCTCTGCGGCATCCCCAGCCTGGGCTTTGCTGACTGTCCCAGGGGCGTCTGGCCTGCTCTCCTCCCCACATTCCTTGTTTTTTCCTTAAATCGGTGCCGTTTCCAGGGCTTGCTGGGGTCATGACTCTGCTCTCTGTGGCGTCAGTGGTCGTTGGTCAGGCAGGTTTTAGAACCGTCTTTAGCTGTGAACGGCGAGGCTGCTCGTGCAGCAGGGCGGGTCCCAGCGAGTGGTGACGGTGGCGGCTCTGCGCCCTGGGGCAGCGGGAGGAGCAAGCACTTTCACGACCAGGCGGTTGTCGCCAGGGTGACCTTGGTGTTGAACTGCGGTGTGAGTGACCATCCCGGAGTCCCTTCCTTGGTCAGCCGTACCCTGAGTTTGTGAGGCCCCAGCGGGAACGTGGGAGGAAAAGCACGATGAACAAGTAGTCAGAGCCTCCGCACTGTAGACTCCGTGCCAGCAAGTGCTTCCGAGAGCCCGTGACCGCGGCCCAGGGATGGAGGCAGCGTGAGAACGAGGGCGCCAGCCGTGTTGTGGAGACTGGAGCTAGCGGGTGTCCACGTTGCTCTCGCTGAGATGAACGAGGCCGTTGCAACTGGACTCAGAAGCAAAGCTGCCCCAGTGAACCGTCGGGTGAAGGCTCCTGGGGTGACCCGTACCTGACCCACGACGCTCGGACGCCCAGGTGCAGCTGAGCCTGAACCCACAGCCGTGGGCGGGAGCTGGTAGCTGGGGAAGCTTAAGGCTTTCATGTCTCTGACCATGGACCACCGTGTGCAGGTCGTGACCCCAGGGCTGGAAACGCCCTTCATGCTTTTGCTGCATGAGGCAGACACAAAGACAGAACACGAGAGGCTTTTCTTGTGGGAAATGGGTGGTCTCGACAGCCCACGGATCGTGTGATGCAGGCAGGGAGCATGGCCGGTGCCCACGGGCAACGTGAGGCTGGCATGGCCGCCCCTTCACTGCAGAAGCTAGCCTGGCGTCCCTGCCACCACTCCGCCCCCAGCCGGAGCCTGGGGAGCCTGCGGCCCTATTATGTGTGACCCGAGTGGGGCTGGCAGGTCTGAGGGGGTCTGTGTGTCACCTCTGCTCTTGCTACCCGGCACCACCCGTGGCAACCTCGGGGGAGCTTCCGCCGGTGCCCATCGGCCAGGTCCTGTGCAGCCCCGGAAGTTGTTGAAGAGTGTCGGAGAAACGAGTCAGGGAGATGGGAGGGTGCATGGTAGACGGTCGCGCCAGAGAGCCTCTGCGCCCCCCAGACACGCACTTGATCACACAGACGTGCTGGCCTCCCGCGTAGGCGTCGTGGCGCTGTGGCGAGGATTCCCGGGCCACGTGAGCCTCAGCAGACGTGAGCCGGCTCCCCCGAGCTGGAGACACCTGGGTGCGCTGCTGTGTTCCAGCCAGGGGCACGATGGTCCTGGTTCCCACCCAAAATGCCGCCACGAGGGGGGGTCCAGAGCCCCAGCCTCAGTGATACCCGGGGGTGACCGTGCCCCGCTGCCCCCCAGACTGCGCAGGGTCTCCCTTCACCTTTTTGAAGGAGGAGCCGAGGTGCGAGCTGTCGGGGGGCCCGGGGGGCCCACGGGTCAGGCTTCGGGCGGGAGCCGCCCCTTGAGCGACCTGGACCCCGCCTGTGAGCTGGGCTCCGGCCACAGGGTCCAGCACCTGCCGCCTGCTGGCTGTGTCGCTCTGCCCCGTGAGGCGCGATGAGCCGGCTCACACGTGGAGCCCACAGTGCGCGGGGTGGGTCCCTGCAAACCCATCTCCAGACCCGCCCTTCACAGCGAGTCTGGTTCCTCGGCCCGCTACCAGCTGGTTAGCGGCAGGGAGAGAGCAGGGCTCCTGGTTCTAAGACCGGCCTCTTCGATTTTTGAAAGGTCTGGGACCTGCCTTATTAGGGAGATTAAATAATTGGCAGGAACTTGTCATGAAGGAAGGGGAGCATTTTAAGGCTGTGCTTGGAAGATGTTTCCATCTCGGTCGGGAAGTACTGATGGGGCCATGGCCGCAGGTCCAGGCGTGGCCGCCACGTGCCTCCTGCAACTTTCAAAGACCTTGCGTGGGGATGGCGTCCTCATCGCCACGGGTTTCAGGCGTGAGGTGGTGGAGGGGGGACCGTGGCCGGGCCAGTGTGGCGCGGTGCCCGTGCCCTGCGCGTGCCTAACCTCCTGTGTGTCGTTCCAGCCCGTCCCTGCCTGCCCTCGACTGGCAGCTGCCGTCACACTCGGGCCCCTACGAGCTTCGGATCGAGGTGCAGCCCAAGTCTCACCACAGAGCCCACTACGAGACGGAAGGCAGCCGGGGGGCCGTGAAGGCGTCGGCCGGAGGACACCCCATCGTGCAGGTATGGGGGCCGCCATGCGCTGATGCCGCGAGTGACGTGGTGCTTCGGTTGTCCAAAAGGCAACTCTGGAGCAGCAGCTCTTTTCCTGTTTCTAGAAGTTACTTTTTGCCAACCAGTTGAGCTAAATGTTTCCATAGCGAGGGCCTGGCTGGTTCCTGGACACGCACAACCTACAGCGGCTCGCTCTGCTGTCCTTTGTGCGGCTGAGGTCGTCTCTTGGCGTTTTGGGGCTTGCCCGTCGCAGGTCTCGCCCTGCCGCTGCCCCGGGTGTTCCGATGGTTTGTTCTTTGAAACTCCCAGAAGCCCTTGCACCCCTGAGTGGTGTTTCTCCAGCCTCTGGGAATTCCTGGGAGGTACAGGCTCTGAGGCCCCCCCAGCCCTGCAGATCCCAGAGCCTGGCGCGGGGCCCAGCATGGGGCACGGGTGACGCCGTGGGTGCCCCTAGGGGAGGCACTGGGAGTGTGGCACCTGTGGCCATGGCGTCCCTTCGGGCCCGGCTCCCAGGGGTGGCTTCGGGTGCTGGTTCCTGGCCTGGTTCACACCCAGGGAAAGGACACGCGGTGTTAGAGCGTCGTGGCTGTGGCCAGGCAGCACGTTGGCAACCGCGTGGATGGGCGGCGTCCACCCCTCAGCCAGGCCCCTCGTCCCCTCGGGCTGGACGTAGTGTCCGGCTGCTGTCTGCGGTGCCAGCGGCTCCTGGTGTCTCGCTGTCGGCGCCCGAGCCTCGCACCCCACCCAGGCTGTGCCATGTGGGGCTGCAGCGCTGGGCGGTAGAGAGAGCTTTCTCCGCGAACCCTGACGCCACAGAGCCCACGCGAAGCTGCCCTTGAGCGAGCAGAGCAGGCCGCGCGTTTGCGTTTTACTACGTTTAGATAAGTGGAAGGTTTCGAGGGTGGGTGGCCTGACGCCCGCAGCATGGACTCACCGGGTGCTTGCAGACGGTGTTGAGGTGGTGTTTGTGGTCTGCGTGCACGACGCCAGTGAATTCCTGCCTCGTTGGCCGTGTGATGCTTAGAGACGCAGGCATCGTGCGCGCACAGCAGCCGGCTTGACATTGAGCGTTTCCACCTTCCCGGGTGGAAAAGTCTGATCGCGCCTGTGCTTAGTTGGCCGAACAACTGCAGGCGTTTGTCACTCTCTCCCCGCGGTTCCCACCAAGTGAAGGCGCATCGCTGCATCGCGGAAAAGGTCTGGAAGGAAACAGAGCACTTGAGAAGTAATGGCCGAGCCCACTGCGAGGGCCGCCGCGCCCGGGCTGCGCAGACTCCTCGCTGGGCTGGAGTGTGGGCGGCACCTGTCTCCCGTCATGCGTGTCCCCGAGCCCTCCGCCCCCGGGCAGGGCGTGCGTCAGTCCGTCCACACAGATGACGCAGAAAGGATCAACACGCTGTGGAGGATTCGTGACACTTAAACGGTGATTTACAACATCTTTGATAATTTCCTGTAAGTTATTCCAAATCACTGGTCGACTTAGTGCAGGTGGCTGCTGGGGCCGGGCCGGCGACGTGTTTGGTGTAACAGACGCCCCACAGCTGAGACGCAGGAGGACGATCCCTGCGCAGAACGTCAGGACCCGCCGGCATCCGCCGTCTGTGGGAAGTCAGCGTTCGGAGTTTCTGACGCGTCCGTGGCTAAGCAAGTTCACGTCTGTGTGAGTGTGAGGTCAGCAGAAAAAACGGGGTTTGGGGGTCTGTTTGCTCTTTCGGTTGGTGGACCCCAAATTGGATAAAAACAGAGCCTGCACGTGATCAATGAAAACAGAAAACTCGGTTGCCGTGGACGCTCAGTGACCACGTTCCTGTCTGTGCCGTTGGGTCATTTTTGCATCTCCTTCGGCACCGAAGCCCTCTCCTCCCTCTCCAGAAACGACTGTGTCACGGTGGCTGAGAAGCACTCGCAGCGGAGGCCACAGATCACTGATGCGTCGGGAGAAGGGCCGGCTCCCAGGAACGCCGTGGTCAGGGGGTCGGCGCCGTGGGCCTTAGCCACACAGAGCCACCGTCAGCGAGTTGGCTTTTTCTCACGTTTGAAAACGTACCATTTAGAGACAAACACATTTTCCTCTGCATTTTAGAAAGTTTGCCCTTAATCAAAGCCAGGGATCCCCTCTGCATGGGCAAACCTAGTCGGGCCCGAGAGGAACACAGGGTGGAGGGGCCGGGGCTGGGACCCCGGGGGTCTCTCCCGCTGCCAGCGCCGTCCGCTCCCTCTCGTCTGTGACTGGGCAGTGAGAACTGCTGCGCCTCCTCTCCGGGCAGACCCTGACCGCCGCGTTTTCAGGCGGGCAGCGCTATGCGTTCTGGTCCAGCCCTCGGTTTACCTGGGGACGCGGCCACACGTGAGGGACTTGCCTGGCGTCGCTCCACCGACGCGGCAGATGCGGCATCGAGGGCTCCTTGGCGACAGGCGCGACCCACTCTGCTGGCACCACTCACCAGGGACGGGTTGCCTCTGCCCCTTCCGCAGAACGCTTTCTCCAAGCTTGGCGGAACTGCGGTGACCGCTGGGCTGTCACGCTGGGGCTGCCAGTTACAGTCTGCGCAGTTGTCAGGACAGCGACAGCAGGAAGAGCAGAAGAGCAACTCGGCGTGGATAGCGCCGTCCTCAGCTTGGCGGGCAGCAGGCGGGGCCCCGGTTGGGCTGGTCTGGGTGGCTCCGGTGGACATGGGCTGTGCAGATTCCGGCTGGACCTCATGTGGCGCTGACCCCCGGGCCCAGGTGGGCGTGGTTGGGGCGTGTGAGAGGCGGGGCTCAGAGTCTC